>JACBYM010001168.1:0-35047 GCA_013435755.1 Amphilophus citrinellus | reverse complement strand
GTGTTGGTGGTAGTGATGGAGCAGGTTTGCAGCAGTCTGTGCCCAGTTTGAGCTTTTGGAGTTTTTTGCTGTTGGTTTGTCTTTTTGTTGCTTGCTTCAGACTTTTGGTTTCGTGCCCTCGGTTGGGCTCCAAATACTGCTCAGATAGATTCAGGAAGACATGGTGAATGAAAAATGATGCCTCTCTAATGTGAGCTGGGAGTGAGAGACACTGATTACTGTACGACACACAGTAATGTTCGTGTTTGACCCCCTGAGGATGAGATCAGGCTGCGTTTTCCTGGATCTCTGTTTTAAATAACAACCACATCTAAATCACACTTCACTCTCTGACCTTTCTCTGCAGTCGTCCCATCAGCCTCCACACCTTCACCTTCATCCACCTTCAGTGGGACTGAGCAGTCTAAGAAAACACCTGCAGGTACAGTTAGGTCCATCCATCCATCCGTCCATCCATCCATCCATCCGTCCATCCATCCATCCATCCATCTATTCATCCGTCCATCCGTCTATCCATCCATCCATCCATCCGTCCATCCATCCATCCGTCTATCCATCCATCTATCCATCCATCCATCCATCCATCCAAGGTGTTTAATAAAATTTAGCATTAACTGTTTTCAGGAGATGTAAGTAAGTGTCTCAGTTGCAGTTTCATGAGCAGATGAGGCCTGTTTCATTATTCTGCAGAAGATTAC
This sequence comes from Amphilophus citrinellus, assembly GCA_013435755.1. NCBI lineage: Eukaryota > Metazoa > Chordata > Actinopteri > Cichliformes > Cichlidae > Amphilophus > Amphilophus citrinellus. The sequence goes on along the minus strand of JACBYM010001168.1, from coordinate 34,349 downwards.
ACAAATAAAAGATATGGAGTTGGTCCAGATCAATAATTCGGTTCATTCTGGTGAATGGGCAGCTCAGCAGAACCAAAAGGTCAGATTAAACTTTTCCAGAAAACATCTAAAGAGCCTTTCCAGGACTGCACAGGTCTGGAAATCAATTCATCAGACAGATGAAACCAAGATGAAGTTGTAGCAGAACGATGGGAAGAGAAGATCTGAAGCATATACAGCATCTGTCTAACATGGTGGAGGCAGCATTATGGTGTGGGCACCTATGGCTGCAGTGGGACTGAGTCAGTGATGATGTGACTGCTGATAGAAGCAGCAGGATGAAGTGAAGTGTGCAGGGATGACCTGCTCAGTTTCAGACACATGCTCACAAACATGCAGCAGCTGCTGCAGTGAAGGCCTCCAGAGCATCTCAAGGAGATAACACAACATTTGAATTGTGTCATTTTCCAAAAACACATGAACTAAATTATATGATTTAATTGGAGAACTGCCAAATGAGACTAGGTTTTCATGGACGTGGTATAATGCCGTAAAGTATCTCCAACTGAACAAAGTCCTGTTCTATCAGGAGGTGTCAGTGTACACAAAACTATTCTCTCCATCTGCTGCAGATGTGTCGCTGTACGTGGGTCTGCCTCTGGCTGCCCGCCATCATCCTGTTATCAGTGGCTCTGCTGATATTCTGCAAGAAAAGATCTTCTAAAGCAAATGGTGAGACATCAGGAAACACACACAGACACACTAACCAAACCTCCTCACAGTAAATGAACCTGAAAATTGTGTCTCTGCATAACAACAGCACACTCTGGTGCATGAGCCTTCTGGGTCTTTGAGCATCTCAATGATCTCAGTGTTGTAACACCCCTGCAAGCTGCTGTCACTGCAGCCATGTTTGATGTGCAGAACATTGACACACACACCTGTCCTTTCAGCTCACCTGTAAAGGCTCAAACTGGCTGCTGTGTTTTTCAGATCGTCCTGTTGGAAACAGATTACGCTGCTGTCTCAGACTTGAGTTTGAGCACCTTTGACACGTGATCAGAGTTTCTGAAATCAGCCGATATTAAGAAATCTGCTTGTTCCTCTGCAAGGCCAACATCGTCTATGAGGAAATCAGAGACGAGGACAGACAGAACGGCGCTCCTCCTGTGGAAATCACATCACTTTATGCTTGGCCAAATACACCAAAACAAATGAGGCTGAAACCACTGATGACTACAGGTGATCACTGCAGCCCCATCTGAGGACAAAGTAAGGAAAGAGGCGGACTCTGCTGACCGAAGAGACTGTGAACAGAAATGTATATACTGTATATATAGATATATATATATATATATATATATATATATATATATATATATATATATATTAATATATATATATATATATATATATATATATATATAATATATGTGTGTGTGTGTGTGTGTGTGTGTGTGTGTGTGTGTGTGTGTGGTGTGTGTGTGCCCCTGCCCCGAATGGCTTGATGGATGGATGGATGGCTGGATGGATGGGAGGATGATGGATGGATGGCGGATGATGACTGGAATGGATGGATGGATGGCTTGGCTGGCTGGATGGCTGATGCTGGATGCTGGATGGATGGATGGATGGCTGGCTGGATGGCGGTGGATGGATGCTGGCCTGGCTGGATGGCTTGATGCCCGGGTTATAATCGTTTTGGCTTTTACAATTATAGTTTAGTTTTAGTTAGTTTTTACTTTTTTTTCATAATTCAGTTAGTTTTAATTAGTTCTTCAGAGGTTTTTTCTCTTTTTATTAGTTTTTATTTTTGGTGATTCATGCTTAGTTTTAGTTAGTTTTCAGTTAGTTTCAGTATTAGTTTTAGTATTTTCATACTTAATCAGGTGCAAGATTCAAGGTGCAAAAGTGACTATTGTGTAATGAAAACTTCACAAAAGATACCGTTTAAAGAAATATATTCAACACCCAACAGTTCACAAGACATGCTAAATGTGTGTAATATTAAGGACACACATGAACATCAACAGGGAGAAACAAAGAAAAACATGAACTCTGAAACTCAATAAATTCTACAATAAACTCCACAATAAAGTTCAGCATCAGTGCAGCAGATTAACAACACCTACATGTGGTGTTTGACAAAAACAACTCTTTGAAGGAGTCAAAGCTCAAATCCAGCTGCATCCTGATGTTCTCACCACCTGAAGCTGCTTCTGTTTTGGAGCTAGCTTGGTTAGATGCTGCTAATTAAACTTGCAGGGTCTTTGTACACAACCTACGGAAGTGTCCGACCTCATGTCCACATTTATGCTTGTGTAGCTGGTGTGTGTGTTAATTACCTTGTGGTCGTGTGCAGGTGTTTTATATGCGGTGCAGGCTGGGACTTCTTTTTTGGTCCTCGCTCTTTGTGCTCAGTTTTTTGGCTGCAAACATATTTGTCCCTGTTTTTTTTCACTTTCTTCTTCATTCTTCACGTCCATCCTGATAGTTTCAAACAGTCTCCTACCAGGAATTTGCTGACAGTTGTGAGTCCTTATATTGATGCTTTGATTATTATTCCTGATTGTTATTCTCTCACTGATAAAGTAGCCGGAAACGCACAAGGACACAACAGTTTGAGGTGGACTTTGATGACGCTGGTTTTTCCTGACTGAGAAGCGTTCCGCACATTTTTCATCATCCACAACAAGACTTTCGATTCTATCTGTGCTCTTGTACTCAAAGAACCTCCATACGGACTCTGCCGCTTTCTCGGCAGACCGCAGCCATTACAGCGCGGTGAGCGCAAGCACATGCGCACTCACACAGTTGTCCTGTGGCGCTCCCAGCTTAAACTCGGAGAGCGGAAAAAATGATTCATATCAATCCACAAGGCTTAAAAAAAAAAAAAAAAAAAACAAGTAAATGAAAGTCAGTTTATCGATAATTTCAGTTAGTTTTAGTTAGTTTTGTAAACTCCACAATTCAGTTTTAATTAGTTATCGTTTTTTCCTTTTAATTATAGTTTTTATTATTTCAGTTAACGACAATGTTTTTTCAATTTCAGTTTTCGTTATTTCGTTCGTTTTCGTTAACTATAATAACCCTGATGGATGATGAATGGATGGATGATGGATGGATGATGGATGGATGGATGATGAATGGATGGATGATGGATGGATGATGGATGGATGGATGGATGGATGGATGGATGGATGGATGGATGGATGGATGGATGGATGGATGGATGGATGGATGGATGGATGATGAATGGATGGATGGATGGATGGATGGATGGATGATGGATGGATGATGGATGGATGGATGATGAATGGATGGATGATGGATGGATGATGGATGGATGGATGGATGGATGGATGGATGGATGGATGGATGGATGGATGATGGATGGATGGATGGATGGATGGATGGATGGATGATGATATGGATGGAATGGATGGATGATGAATGGATGGATGGATGATGGATGGATGGATGGATGGATGGATGGATGGATGGATGATGAATGGATGGATGATGGATGGATGATGGATGGATGGATGATGGATGGATGATGAATGGATGGATGATGGATGGATGGATGGATGGATGGATGGATGGATGGATGGATGGATGGATGGATGGATGGATGGATGGATGGATGGATGATGAATGGATGGATGGATGGATTAACTAAAACAGTTTCCTCTTTGTTATCAGGACGACCCAAACAAGCTCAGGAACTGTGAGCTGAATGTCTCAAAAACAGAGGTCGGCTCTCCCAGCAGCGCCTCCTCTGAGCCTCAGATGAGACCAGGTTCTGATCCAAGCCGTCTGAGGAAATCCACTGTACTCTACTCTGACCTAGCTCCTTTCTGCTGCTGCTGGCATTATATCTTAAAATGAGGCCGTTATCTCATAAAATATGAGAGAATTTTTTATGCAACAATGTGACATCAGACTGTCTTTGCGTTTATAACATTATAACAGCTGCAGGTCATCTCTGCAGCTGCAGACATTATACATTTGTAGAAAAACGCAGGCAGAGGTTTGTTTTAGAAAAGGCTTTCTGCGACTCAGGCTTCAGCAGTGTTTACCAAACTGAAACTGCTCAAAGTTTCATGTTTTACACATTCATGCGCTTCAGTCTGAATCCTGAGTGATGCTCAACCTTTACACTGTTTTTGTATATCAGAAAAGCTCAAACAGAATTTATTATTAACATTTATTTATTATTATTAACATTTATGAATAAATGTTCAACCTTTTACAGTGAAGTGGAGACTTCTATCTGCACTGTCTGTCAGTGCAATACACACACACACACACACACACACACACACACACACACACACACACACACACACACACACACTTGTTTTCAGGCAGATGCAGGAACCTGTTATTCATACCTGAGTGTGACTCGTGTTGTTTATTGAACATTTACAGATGTGGACAAAATTATATATTTTTTTATCATTTCATTGTTTCTTTTTGCTTCTACAGTCATGAAATAAAGTATATAACCTGCAGTTACATTTCTACTGTAATTATTGTTGGGCTCAAAGGTTTCTGTAGAAACCCAGCAGCCTCTGCTCAGTGATGGAAACTCAGCTGTTTGTCTTTATAGATGAACTGGTTAGCCGGCGCTTTCATGGGGATTCCTGATAAGTCATAATGCTTTCTGTCTGTACCTGCAAAGAAGTGTTTTCAAAACTCTGATCTCTTTTCCAGGTTGGGGTTCCAGTTTTTTACAGCCTGTTTTTATGCTTTTATGTTTCTTGTATTTGTCTTTGAAAGCTCAAACTGGATCTATGGGCAGGAATACATGATTAGCAGGAAGGATAACAAACTGCATCCCAAGAAGCCTTTAAACGTTCCTTTTGTGCTTTCCTTGGTAACTTACAAACAATTATCAGGGAACCAAGATGTTGTTCAGCAGTTTTTAACCACCACATAAGTTCCTTACAGTACGGCACCCTTTGCAGCTGAGTCATGGTTTCTGTGCGAGATGTCAACAGTTTCTCTGTGTGTGCGCCTGTGCAGGTTCAGCTATCCTATCACAGCCTGTGTGCCGCCACACAAAGGCATCACCAGAAAAGGGGAGGAAAAAAGAGGAAGTGATATGTTTGCAGTGTGTTGCACACTCTCTGACTTTTTGGTTTCACATCATTAAGCTGAAAAAAAAAATGGCTGCATCAACTTTTCATAATTCAAACTTTTTCCATGCTGCATGATAATTATGCATGAATTGCTGTTGTCTGTTTTCTTGTGCAGCACTCAGCTTCAGTCTGTCTCATTTGAGGAGAGACAGTATTGGGATTGTGTTATTTCACTGCTGTGTAAGAGTTTTTTAGTGGGGACACCCAATGACTAAATTTCTGAATGAACATATTTTGTATGGATGTACAAAATACACCGAATATACTTTCAGTCACCACTTCAGTAAGTATGTAACGGACATGTATGTAATATGTATGTAATAGAAAGATCAATAGAAAGAACACTGTGCTCCCAAAAGTATCTCTCACCATCCGGATCACTGAATTCAGGTGTTCTGTGTTACCTCAGGAAGGACTTTGCATTTTTTATTTCTTTGTGGTCTTTGTTTTTTACTCTTTACTCTTTATTGATCCATTTTCTGTCTGATGATGGTTGAGTGCTTGCACATGGTTCTCTAACCAACTTAAAAATAGTTCCAATTGCAAAATATGAAAAGGGAAGTACAGCAGTGAGCAGTGCAGAGATCCGTTCAAATATGAGGAAGTTAAAGTCATCTGCAGCTTTACTTTTTAGCTTTACTTTTAAATATAATTCAGTCTGTAGATAAGAAAGCGCCTTTGTTGTGATTTGGCATTATATAAATAACACTGAAATGAATTGAACTGAATTGAATCAAATATGCATATGGTTGTCGTGAAGTTATTAATAATTAAAAGAAATTCAAAGACTACACAAACAGGACCTCAGGGATCTAATGTACTGTGGAGTACACTTACTCAGGTTCACAGAACCCTGAAGCTCCTGCCTGTGGATCTGATTCTGGCTGTCACACGTGTCTGTGCTGCAGGACGACGGCCAGAAAACCAGAGAGTGAGACAGGAAATGCACGCTCTGCAGTGCTGTAGCTAACTTTGCTTCCTCGATGTCGGCACAGCTTTCATGCTGGAACCTTTTAAAAAAAAAAGACTAGTCACTGAGAAATGCGTAGCAGCCGACAGATATTCACAGTCAAATTATTTGCATGGGTGGAGTTCACCATGAGCATTAAATATTAACCTGAGTCTATGAATTAGATTTTTCTGAATTCTCCAGCAGGTGGAGAGGAAGGTCAGAAAAGGCACAGGTGGACCCGCGAGAACGTGCCGACCCAGATCTGCACCTGAGAGGAAGAAACAGGACAATCCCAAACCTGCCGGGACCATAACAAACCTCATGTCTTCCACAAGGAGAACCTGGAAGCTCACGTTCATATCTAACCTGTTATAGTTTTACCTGTCTGTCAAACAAACATTGTTTGATAATATCTGATCCTGACCCTGAGTGGTTTACCGGTGACCTGATGGATGTTAAAATAGAGAAAACAAACAAAAGAAGAAGAAATCTTTTCTCCTTTTTTTAAGAAAACAGGAAGCAGACAGTTTTATGTTTAAATTGTGTCACAAACCACAAGTTACTGTTGCTGGGTGGAAGTTCACTGTGACTGTGCAGAGGACAGAGAGAGGAAAGATTCAATATTCATTTTGATATTAAACACTAACAGACATGGAAATGAAATTGATGTGAAAATAATACTTTACAGCTGGGATAGGCTCCAGTCTGGGAAAAGTGGGAGAGAATGATGGAGTGACCTCAAAAGCTGCACTTCCTCTCCTGTCCAGCAGAGGCGCCACAGTGAGTCAGTCCCCATAGACTCCCATGTACAGAAACTGCTTTTGTCTCTGTAGATAATAACAGGTGTATGGGGGAAGTATGTCTTTATTGTATTATTATTATTATTTGATTTTTCATTACTTTGTTTTTCAGCCCTGTGAGTGAATGTACAGCCAGTGTGTTTGCAGTGCTTTCATTTACCACTAGATGGCAGTGTGCACTGTGTCATCTAAAGGTGTGAGCCCACAGCAAACAGGTGGCCTTTGCAGCAGCTGTAGCAGTGAACTGTGCTCACACTCTTAATTAAAATCACCACTATAATCATATAAAAACAAGTTTCCCTTGTTATCTATTTATTAACATTTATTACTATTTATCTTTTTCAGAGGCATTAGTGCGTCTCATAGCTCTCGAACATTTTCAGGTTTTTATCGTTAGTCCTCCTGCGGTGGGTTACACATCTGTCTGTGTTCTTCCCTCAGGTGTATCTGACCTGGCCTGGTGTACTGGGAACCAGTAAAAATGGATCAGGAAGTTGTTTCTCTCTTTTCACCCTCAGCTTGTGTTTTCAGTGTGTGTGCGCTATGAAGCCAGTTCATCACACCCCGGATATCGTTCCCTTATCTGGATCTTCTTACCCTAACACTGGTGATCAGGATAAATGTGGTTCCAGAGTTTCCCCCCAGCATTCACATGAAAGGGGGCGGGGCTGGCAGCAACTGACCAATCTAAAACTGGTCATGTGACTTTTCTTCCATAGAAAGTTCTCAGTGTGTAATCGTAGTTTGTTGAACTCTGTTGAGCTTTCTAAGTTTCCTTATTCCTGTGTGTGTGTGTGTGTGTGTGTGTGTGTGTGTGTGTGTGTGTGTGTGTGTGTGTGTGTGTGTGTGTGTGTGTGTGTGTGTGTGTAATGTAATGAGAGGAAATGATTCAGTTCGTTTGAATCCTTTAATGTGATTCCTGAAGGCGTTCCTTCCTGAGGTCATACTTCGTCAAAGTGATGAGAAAATCTTTCCTCCCGTCGGTGAGCAGTTATTGGTATTGATTACCTGCAGAATATCATCAGTAAATTTCATGCAGTGAGAAACATGAACAACAAGCGTTTGACTGCAGACGTAAAGATTTAGTTTGTAATTATGAGATCTGCATTCAACAGACGGACGGTGTTCTGGAAATCAATGGACTACATTTGGTTTCCTTCCCAGTGACCGCCTCGATGGTCCAGACTGAAATAACTCATCTACATTTTTTAGTGTTCAGTTTTCATGTCTCCATCATCAGGTCAAAATTTTCAAGTCTCAGATGTCACAGGTATGAACACAGGCTTCAGAGTCTGACAGGTCGCCCTTTTCTGAAGAACCAGTTTCCACATGTGGAAGCTGGAACAGACGAGGAAGATGAATTTCATGTTTTTACTTTTCACAAACTTATTTCTCTCAGTTCTTTTGTTTGGACGCAGAGTTTCTCTTATTTTAGTAACGATGGTGGTTCAGGATAAAACTCTCAACATCCCCCACATGGTGAAAGTGTGTCTCACCCAGTCTGTTTAAACTGAGTGACCTTCACTATTGACCCAGTCATCATCGCACCAAAGGACCCCTTTAGCTGGACCACTGAGATATGGAACCAGAAGCAGACAGTGGTATTTCCTGAAATGTCAAAATTATTTTATTTTATTTTATTTTATTTTATGAAAAGCATGAATCTCAGTTCATGTGTTGTTTGAAAGAATAAGTCCACCTGAGCTTTTGCTGTCACTGTGGATTTGTGTGACACTCAGGTGGATGCACTGATCTTCAGTGAGCCACAGACAGCACCGTCTCCTCTGAGCCAGCGCTCATTAAAATGGAGTTAGTCAGAGTTCAGGTTTGGGATTAAGGAAAGAGTCCGGATGAAAGCGCAGAGATGTGTTTGATAAGAAGAATAAAGGCACACAATTGATAACCCTGATGGGTCTGATCGCCTTACAGGATTTATTGTAATAAAATAAAACATTTATTTATCTCTTCATTTTTCCTTGGTCTCATTTGCCATCAGTGCTGCTCTTCATCTTCATCTTCATCTTTTTTATATTCTGACTGCTCTCACAGTCGCACTTCAGCCTCACACAGAAGGTGAGAGGTCATCTTAATCCACAAGTTTGTGTGTGTGTGTGTGTGTGTGTGTGTGTGTGTGTGTGTGTGTGTGTGTGTGTGTGTGTGTGTGTGTGTGTGTGTGTGTGTGTGTGTGTGTGTGTGTGTGATGACATGTCCTAGACAATGCCAGACATGAGACAAGGACATGAGAGGGAATGATCCTCATCTGCTGTATTGATCTTTGAATCTTAACCATTGGTCCTTACCCACACACACACACACACACACACACACACACACACACACACACACTTGCAGGTTAAGCAAATTAAGCCCTCAGTGAGGGAGTACGTGAATGGAGGGAGGGGTGGAGACGAGCTGAAGCTGCAGCAGGTGGAGGAGATAATGGAACTGCTGTCTGCTTGAAACTGAATTTTCTGAGCTCAGAAGATAAAAATGAAAGAATATGAATCTGGAAATAACCTGTTTTTGTCTAAAGGTCATGTTGGCTGGTATTTATACTCCGACTGCTTCAGACTGTCTGAGGGTCATCATTTTGGTCCTCTGATGGATTATGAATAAACTGAATCCAGACGCTGATATAATCTGAGAATGAATCTGATCTGATTCTTTAGACGTAGCTCCGTTAGCAGCTTTCACTTCCATGAAATGTGGAAACATTTGATGTTTCTGTTGTTTGAAACCAAACAGCTTCATGTGCTGTTTTGTTGAGATTTGTGTGGTTTGTGTGTCAGTTTGTGTGTTTCACTGTCCTCTGCACAAATGGAGGCTCAGCCTGTTCAGGTCAGTTTCAAGCCAAGCCTTCTAAATATTTACCCAGATTAGTTATCTGCTCTTTAAGTATGACGTCATTTCCGGGCCCAAATGCTCCTAAATAAATAAACCAATGACTGTTCAGTATTAAAGATGATTGTAACACACCTTATCAACTGCAGCCATTTCCGCTTCTCTTTCTCGTCGGTAAAATCACAGCTGAGTGTGTTTTTGTTTCAAGTCGGATCAGTTAAAACAACCAGAGACACAACATTGCAGCTTATTGATCACGTGACAGTTTGGACCCAGAAATGGAATTCTATGTCATCACTTAACAACCGGATAAACTAACTTCAGTGGTTTAATGCAGCTCACCTGACCCTGAGCTGACCCTGAGCTGACCCTGAGCTGACCCATGAGCAGACCCGTCGCTATGGGCGGGCCCTAGGGGGCCGTGCCCGCCCACTGATACGCTTGGGCCCGCCCTGGCCCGCTCACCCAAGCCAGATCACTAATCAAGCTAATAATAGTGGTGCCCCCTTGTTGGATTTCATAAGCCCCCCTTAAGACTGAGATCTGGCGACGGGACTGCCCATGAGGGAGAACATGTACCTCCATACGCGCTCAGAATAATGACTGTGAGCATTTTCACACTATAACAAGTACAGTTAGGAGTCCTCTGTGAGTATCTGGATGTTGTACTTGGGTTCATATGTTTGCCACATAATGGAATATAAAATGCTCTAACTCCTGTTTCATCAATGATATTAATGTGCTTTACTGTATCATTAATATTTTAGCACTAATAGAACAGTAGGCTGAGAGGAAGGAAGGTATCTCGGTTCGGTTTAAATGTTTGTCCATGCGTGCTGTTTTTCAGTACTGAAATAAATATTTGAACTTCTGAAATCAGCTTTTCTTTTTCTCATGTCTGCATGTTACAGATGAGCATTTCCACTTTTTTTCCACTGTTTGAGACGAGCTGTAATCCTAAAACCGCCCGGTTCCCTTTTCTTAGAAAGTGAAATGCTAACTTATATTTTTTCTCTTTAACCTGCAGCTACGGTTAAACTAAGCAGCTGATTATATTTTGGGATCAGAGATCACACACTGATGAGCAGTAATGATAACACAAATGATGCTCAAAGGTCCAAAATTTCCCAAAACAGTCTCTGTGGCTCTGAGAAACCTGCAGGTCCAAAGCAGGTGTCTCCTCTCAAACGTTAGCTTAGTGTTTGCCTTTAATTTTAGCCCAAAGCTAGAAGGCTAGCTACGTACATGCAATCTGTTGCTGTCACTCAAATTGTGCACTCTCCTTATCTTTGTTATTTTGAGTACATACGTGCATTCCCACTGTCACATACAGCTACAGAAATACTTTTATGAGTATGTTGTATTCACATAGGTCAAAAGGTTGTGTGTGGAATACTCTGCACTCCTCACCTTCAGTGATCATCATCCTGGCTAAGGAAAGGAAGGGACCAACAGTTTACAGCCAATAGAACGAGGATATGTTCTCAGCACTGATGATGATGATGATGATGATGGCCTGGGGGTCTCACTGGGTGAAGAAATCACACGGACATCATGATTGCTGGACAATATTTTTAGGATATTTGTTGCTTATGTATGCTTGTGTAGCTTTATTGTCATTTAATGATGATATTTAAGAGCTGGATTCAGAGATTTTCTGCTGTTGGTGCAGTGAAAGTGAAAAACCATCCTCATTATTATCTTTCTGCTGCATCTGACTGCTTGTTAAAGAACAGCGTCTGCAGTGCTGCAGGGTTAATCAGGCCTCATCGAAGCAGGTCTCCCTTTCTCACAAAGGGTTTGTATGAATCTGTTCCAGATCGGGTCCAAACACTCTGACTCAGCAGCCACAGCACAGATTTACTTGTGTTTTATATTAAGCTGTTGGAGAGCTGAGGAGAAGGGCATAGCAGCGATCAGGCAGACACACACAAACCGATCGCTGCTACACCACATCTACCTTCCTGCCAAAGAAAACCGAAACTCTCAGTGTCCATCTGTCCTCTCACATCCTTCTTTCTGTATTTCTCTCTCTCACACACACACACACACACACACACACACACACACACACACACACACACACACACACACACACACACACACACACAGAGGAAGTGTGGGGGTGTATTGGATGCCTGCTCTGTTTGGCAGATAACAAAATGCCACACGGATGTCACTGGCCTTTATAATGTGGCTACCAGAGAACAGAATTTCTATTCTGCTGATGAGAGGAGGAAAAGGGGGAGGAGCCGAGCGGGAAAGCATCTGGACAAACTGACAGTGGGTGAAGGAGACTGATGGAAGAAGTACGATGTGGTACAGAGTGCAGGGACGTTACTGCCCTGTTACTCCACATGCTTTTCAGTCTGTCAAATGAAGTTGGCCTTTATAGCATGATTTAGCACATTTTACCCCAGGGCTCAATAAATTGCAACAAAGGAAATTATTTAAGGAGCCGAGCATAAGAGCACGTCCTCAAGTTCTGTCATAAAGCTTCGTTCATGCCTGTTTGCATCCATCCTCTATATTACTGCCAACTAGTGGCTGCAGTTGGCTATTGTCTCTGGAAGCAGGATTAACTCCACATCACTGTGATTAGGCTGGAATCTGAATGGGCCCAGGGTCTTTAGAGTGTGCTCTGTTAACAAGCTTGCTTAATCTACTGGAACAACACCGACACACTCACTGTAATTTCACCCACTGGTTTGTTTACTTGCTTTCTGAAGCCAGATTTATATGTGCTAGTTAGCTTGTAGGTTAGTCCCACCTGCAGTGCTGGGACTGACCTACAAGCCTCAGATGTTTCAGCTGAGTCATTGGGACATGTTGGTTCTAGTCAAAGTTGCTCAGGTCTTTACATCTGCTGATCACTGCATGCATTAACATGCTTTAGCAAGAAAATCGCTTTCAGGATGAATTTAGTAATTAACCAGTTCAGTCCTGATTTCTATTGAACAGAATAGCTGAAGTGAAATGCAGTTTATTTTCTGTTATTTCCTATAATTCTGATTAATACACCAAAATAATAACATTGTTGTTGGTTGTTGGTGTTATTGCTATAATGTCACCCATCCATCTATCCATTATCTTACAGTTATCCATGTCAGGGTTGAGGGGCCGGAACCCATCCCAAGTATCACAGGGCAAAAGGTGAGGTCTAATATGTCATAATAATTGTAATTCAAAAACCATCCAGCCAGTAGGTTTCCCCTGTCTAATGGACCACTGTGCTGGCAAATGAGCTCATCTTTTATTGAACCGAAGGGGAAGCTTTTATACTGTTGTGATTCAGCCAATAACAACATTAATGCGTATGAAGAACTCAAATTCAGTTTAATAAAGAGAAAGTATTGCTTTAAATAATTTTCTTTACATTTAAACCAGATAAACAAATAAAAGAAGTAATTAATAGTGATTTAATTACTTGTTTAAGGTAGATTTAGTCCAAATAATTTAGATAATATTTCATTGATTATCCAAGCAGCCGGCCACCAAAAAGACAAAAAAAGCAGAACATGGAAGACACTGAGGGATGGAGTGGTAAAAACAGGGGATTGTGGGGGGGCGGCATCAAGGTAAAGAGGAAGGGAGGGGCAGGAGGTATCAGGGGAATAGAGAAAGAGAGAGAAAAAGAGAGAGAGAGACTACAATGAAAAGGCTGATGTCATCTCTGTGAAGCAGCCAATCCGAGAGCCACAGAGAGGGAAAGGAGGGAGGGAGGAGAGGCAGAGCTCAGAAGGGTGTGTTTTATGTACCACTGCAGCATCAGTGCAAAAAGGCTGGAGGAGAAGGCACGAGTCAGTGGACTGGACCGAGAAACAATACAGAGACAGAAGAAGAGACACGTGGAGGACAAAAGACAAAGGCAACACCTGCAGAGGTAAAACCAAAGCATCCCGGGTGCTGCTGGTGTCTGGGTTTCCATGCATGAACGTGTGTGTCTGTGTGTGTCTGTCTGTGTGTCAGTGGGCTGGAGATCAGGGCCGGAGGGTCTAATGATGTCTTACATAATACGAAGGCAGGTATGAGCAACTGTGCTGAGGGTGAGACGTGAGCCGAGTGTTTGTGTGTCACTGTGCACACATGTGTGGGTGTTGGTGCTCACTTCCTGTTCTGTCTGATTTCACGTTTCACTCAAACATGCTCGAGTCCTGAAAGGCTCATTCGTGATGTTTCTGTGAGGATGCTGTGGGGGTAAACCCGTCTGTAGGGAGGGTCTGACTTCATTCAGCTTTTTAAAATCTGTCAGCGTATTTTTATGAATATTGAATGAAATGCTGCACTATACCACATTATTGTGTTAAATTATTCACAGCTGTTTTGTAGCACGCTTCCTTTCATGCTAAAAGTCTCTGCCAGGAATGATTTAGAGCTTTTTAACATCTTCATATCTGCAAATAAGATAATAGCAATAAGATAATGGCAATTCCCATTTTGTGTCCATGCCAGCTTCCCAGATCCCAGATTCCCAGAATCCTTGTTGTTCAGAACTGGTGTCTAATCTTTAAAATGTCCAAAATTAATTTCCTGAAGCTGAATTAATGTTTGCAGCTCTTCATGAATCGCGCTCATGAAGGCAGAATAACCTTTGGAGACCTTTGTAGCTTTTTCCCACTGCTCCTTCTGTTTACTCTGGAATTCCTCTTTTTTCCTCATGGCAACATCATTTAGGCCTCTCTGTCGCCTCCATTGTGGAGTTTCTCACCGTGATTGCTCAGGCAGCTAAAATTAGGCCAGAACCTGAGAACAGGAATAAGAGCGAGGAGCTGCAGGGGGGGCTGAAGGAGGGACAGTTGATGAGCAGGATGAAGGAAATGGGAGAAGATTTAGCCCCAAAGAGACTGAATCCAGGAAGAGTGGGGGAAATGAGAGGATGGGGAAGGTGAGATGAAAAGAGAGCCTGGACTGGGATGAGAGGTGGAGGAGGAGGAGGGACAGTTAGGGCTGAGTGGAGTCTTCCTCCCCTCCTCAGACTGTAGATCTTTGGCAGAAGTCAAATTGACTGAAACCATCTGCTGGGATTTTTTTACTCAGGCTTTTGTACTTACAGTAGACGACCCCCAGACTGTCACACGGGGGGAAAATGTTCAATTTATATGATAATGAAAGGAAAGTTAACACTGAGATTTCACCTTTTTATAACCTGCTCTCAAGACATCATTTAAAACCTGAATTTAACCTTTATTGTTCTTATATATCATATTTTGGTTTTGTTGCCAGCAGCATTTAAAAAAAGTTGTGACATGTTTCCTAATGTTCAGCATCACATCTTTAAAAAACACAAACACACTGTGAGGTTTGGAAAATCGAATGTTTCCTGCTTCGTGTTGAGTTCAGGGGCTCCTCGGTGGTCTTTACTCCAGAGGAAGTCATTCCTGTGGGATTCCTGAGCTCCGCACCGGAGAAGCCGGCTCTGCTTCGGTTTTTCTCTTCATGGTTTGAACTTATTAAAATGTTTCTGGCAGTAATTTTGTCTTACAGATTCGGGTCTGTTTTCAGTGCCACCGTGCGCACAGATGTTTTCTCTGGGTTTTTAATCATTTAATGATATTAAGTTCTGGAGATGATGATGTTACACTGAGAGCCTCTCTGAGATCAAACATGTCACTAATTAACTTCATTAGATTTTATTTGTTTTTCAGTCCCAACGTTTTTGAAAAGTTTTGTTAACTTTAAAGTGATTTGAGTGACGCTTCGATATGTTAATATGTGTCTTTATGTTCTAATATAATCAAATATCCACACATCAATCTTCTTCTGCTTTTCCAGCTCAGTGCTGGGGGTCTGAATAAAATTAAATATATTAAATATAAAATTAAATATACTCATTAACATTTCCTCCAAACTCTTTCAGGTCTGGCTGATTACATTAAAGTTCTCTTTGGAACATCCCAATAGATTAAAAAAATTATAGCAGCAAACTCGTAAATTTAATGAGTGGCTAAAACAAACTCTGGGTGTGCCGCTGATCATGCGGGGGTTAAAGTTCACCCTCGACTGCGTTTGCGTGTTTTTGCTTTTGTGACAGATAAAATATGAAGCTAAAATACAGAATGATGATCCACGCACTCAGTTCTCTTTGAGAACTTATACATAAAATTAGTAGGATCAGTTTTACAGTTATTAGTAAAATTGCCAAATGAAAAATTTCTGAAATTAATATGAACATTTGTCTTGAAATCTTTGAAATCAGAGAATCACATTAATTGTTTCTGATCTCGTCATCCAGAGGCAGCCTTTAGTGGCCGGCTGCGTGCAGATGTTAAAGGAATAATGCAGCTGTTTAGCAGAAACTGGTTAAAAGCGCTCTGACTGAAAGCAGTGCTGCAGCTGGAGAGCAGCCAGAGACGCTCAAACCTGCTGCTGGCAGCCACACTCGCACTTCAGCACGCAGAGTGGGAGGACACCCTGAATTTGTCCCGGCAGGTCCATGAAGTCGATAAAGTCCCGGGAGACTGTCCGAGGAGCCGGACTAAAAGGTTTCAGCTGTAGGACCGCGGGTCAAACGGAGGTCTGGGTTCAGAAAATGAGATTAGTCTGAATTTTGTTCTTTCTCAGTTCCTCCGTCTGCCTTTGCTCGGCTTCTTCTGTAATTCTCATTGTGGCATTTCCCATCCATCTTCATCCATCTCGCTCTCACGCCCCCGCTCCCCCCCCTTCGAACCATCCTTCCTCTCTTTTGGCCTTTCTTTTCTTTACTTCCCTCTTTTCCATTTTTCCCTCAACAAATGAGTTCTTTGTGTTTAGAAATTAAGGAATGCCCTTAACACTGCACCCCTCCTCTTCTTCCCATCTTTCCTGTTTCGAGTGTGTGTAGATTGGGGGTGCGTCCATTAGCCCGGATTAGAGCCTGTAGGCGGGTTTTAACAGCCCCTCTGTGTCTGAGGCTTTAATCTCCTCAGAAGCAGCTAATCTAACTACAGTGGCTTTAACACACACACACACACATACACACACACACACACACACACACACACACACACACACACACACACACACACACACACACACACACACACGTACTGGAATAAACATGATGTGTCTGTTCTGTAACAGTGTAGCTGCTCCGTGACAAGAGCCCATTCATGGCGTGACCACCAGCACAGAGGACACTTTATCAGCCAAATATCAGACAAACAGTATCATCAGTCACTCAAAGGGCAAAAAGTCACATGACACACAGGATCCTGACTCAGAGATGAGTAAGATCAGACACAAATCTGACACTTAACACCAACGGGAATCTTTAACGGACCAAACTGATGTAAAGATAGAATAATATTTCATTTTTTTCTCCTGTTGGATTAAAGCTCAAACTGCAGACTCAAAACACTGTGGATCGGGCAGCTTTTTCTAACCTCAGAGCACGGAAAGCAGATGTCCTTCTGTGGTTGATGGTTCAAACCTTCTCTTTGCAAAGAGCAGCCAATCAGAATCAGACTGTCTTAAAGGAAGCGTGAACAGTGAGTCATTCGAAGCTCATCCAGTCCGAGAACAAAAAGAAGCCGAAAATGAGCAGAAAAGATTTCAGATCAAAGCAAACAAATCCAAAGTTTCCTGGTTTCAGCTTTTCCTTCTCTTACTTAATAATAAACTGAATATTTGGGAGATTCTGAAGAGAAAAGGGCAGTTTGAAAACATCATCTCAGGCACTTTTTACAGTTTTCTTTATGCAGGCAGCTGCTCCTAATGTGTGGTTTGGTAATGAGAGTGCTGACAGTGGAGAGAGCTTTCAGAGGCCGCAGTTAGAAATGTACAGCACAGCTCATCAGCTGTTTTCTTATTGAAGCCCTCCGGCACAGAAGCCACAGCTGAGAGGAAGTTTCTAAGCTGTTCACTGTACCTGTAATTTATCTTTTTAATATCACGCTTACACTCAGGTGTTCCAGGTAACACGTCCTATTAACAGTTAAAGTTATTTTATGTGAGGGGTCACTCGGTCAGCGTTGTCTTCATTTACCCACAATTCACAGTACGATAGCTGTCGGTCGTGCTCTCTGATGGAAACATTTAGACATCTGAAGTCTGTTTGTCTCTGAGCTCCAGTGAAAGCTCATCTTTGTGAAACTGGCCCCAGAAAGCATCTCATCTTCAGCATTTCACTATTTCCTGATATTTTATAGAAATATGACTAATTGATTAATCAAGAAAATAATTACAGACTTAATAAATGATGAAAATGATCCTTTAGTCCGATTAAATCAAACCAAAGCCTCTCTGTGTCCATGATCATCTCTGCATACTTTAACATTTTTAAGTTTAATCCTCAACCTCCATTCAACCCAGATTCATAATCATTTCGGAGCCGAATGCACAGGAAGAAGGTGATTCTGGATACTTTGTATTTTCTGCATTTTTCACCTCCTGCTGGTTTTCTTTTATCTCGTCATACCTGCAGTGAGTCCCCGAAGGCGGAACTTTTTCCTGAGCTGACCATCTGTCACCTCATTTGTGGTATATTACATCCAGTACACCCCCATACTTCCTGTGTGTGTGTGTGTGTGTGTGTGTGGGGGGGGGGGGGGGGGCACTTTAAGAATCTGCACAAAGGAGGTAAGGGAGAGAGATGCTTCCCAAAAACCAGACGGCTGCTCCATCGTGTCGAACCGAGGAGGAGAGGCGGGTGGGAAATGAGACAATAGTAAGAGAAACTGAGTGTGTGTGTGTGTGTGTGTGTGTGTGTGTGTGTGTGTGTGTGTGTGTGTGTGTGTGTGTGTGTGTGTGTGTGTGTGTGTGTGTGAGAGAGAGAGAGAGAGAGAGAGAGAGAGGTGAGTTGAGTTGAGGCGATGTAGGGAGTGGCACCGGAGAGAAAGCGAGGGAGAGGTGTGGAGGGACGGAGTGGGGGATGGGAGAAAAGAAGGCGGGGCAGCGTTGGGGGATGGGAAAAGAGGAAATATTGCCGTGTGCTGCTGGAGTCAGGGGGTTACCATGGTGATGGGAGAATGACGGAAAGGGATGGGAAAGACTGCCAGTACACACACGCACACACGCACACACGCGCGCGCACACGCAATGCAAATTGACATTTGTTGTCGACTGATTAAATAAAAGGAAACGCGTCGAGTCTCCTTTTAATTTAAACCTTCCTTCCTGCTCGCTCAGGCTGGGTGAGGAGAGAGAAAGAAGATGCTGCAGAGGGAGGATAAAGGCAGAGGCTCTCAGGGCTGAGTGAATGGAGAAATGTGATCTCCCACCTGGGAGTGGTTGGAGTTGTGGTTATAAGATAAAGAGTAGAAGCTGGTAGAAGCTTCCAGAAAGACAAATTATTGACAAATTATTCGTACATCAGCAAATCTGAACTCATGGAGACAGAAAAAAGCAGGAAGAGGAAGAAAAGATCAAATAAATGCAGCATTTAGAAAAAAGTAACAGTCCAAGTAACACAACACCCGATCCACTTAAAAGTGCGTCAGTGTATCAAACGCAGTTTTATTGTGAGTGTGAAAACAGGCTGTGATGTAACTTCTGACTCTTGAACAGCTGTTTTCACACCTGATCTGCATCCCTGAACGACACAAACATCTGACACCATCACTCCCCAGCTCCCCCGATTACACCAGAGGGAAAATATGTGTGTGAGTGGGTATTATGGGCTCCCCCACATTAAAGACAGATGAGGAATATTTCCTTATCCCAGTTTGGCTAATGGTACCAAGTATCAGCACAGCTGGCTAACAGGGTGTACAGAAACTCAAATCAAATCTGATGAAAAAAAAGGTTCATGGATCTGACCCCAAATCAGGTTTTTAAAATTCTTTTATACTTTTAGAGCCACCTTTGCTCTTCTTTGAATTCATCTTTTCATGTGACTTTATCTCCACGCTCCCCGTCACTCACCTTTCCCCGTCACTCCCCTGGAGCACCTGCTGGCTGTGACCTCACAGCTCGTACATCAAGAGGACGAGGTTCTTATGTGAAGAGGCAAAAATCAAAGCCTGGCGTAGCATCTTCTACCCGCCAGGAGGGATTATCTGTGACGCGACTGAAGCTGCTGTGAGTCTGAGCGCTCAGAGTCAGACCGGCCTCCGGCTCGCTGTGGGTGGGAGTGGGTGGGAACGTGTGGGTGGATGTGGTGAGAGGATGTGTGTGGGACGTGTGTGATGTTGGTGCCAGTGGTGAAAACATTTAAGTGGAAGTCATCTGCATAATGTGGATTCATTTTCTGTTTATTGCCTCGGGCCTCACAAAGTTTTACAGCCATGCTTTCAGCATCATCTTTACACACTGCATAAACAGAGCTACTATGAGCAGCTAGAACTCATATTTTTATCTACACACTTCATACTGGATTAGAAAAGAATAGAAACCCACAAAGAGAAATCAGGTGTTTCTCTGAGTTCTAGAAGCAGTGCTTTCAGCTCATGCTTTCAGCTCATGGTTTCTCCCCGTCTGGGCTGCAGGCAGCTGCTTCCAACAAATAAAGGTGTGATGAACCCACAGACACCACCTGTTTAGCTCCAAACAGCAGACAGAAGCAGTGAAGGACTGGCTGTTTGCCTCGGGAGCTGGTTGGGAGCAAAAGCAGAGCTAAAGGAGAATGAGTCAGGCTTAAGCTCCTCCCACCCAGCCTCCAGCATCAGATGCAGTTTCTCAGAGGCGGGGGTGTGGCACATAAAAGATGTCCTGAGATGGAGAGCATGAGTTATGACAATAATGAGTCAGGTCTGTCACTCCTCAGGACCCTTTGGCATCACACAATGTTGTGAAGGAGGCTGACAGTTCATAGTGTCGAATCTGAGCCCAAAGTATAAACCAGAGAAGCATGTGAATGAAAACATGAAGGTCCAAAGTGGGCGTGAAGCTCCTGGCTGATGCTGATGCTGATGCTTCCTGAAGCCCTGGAACGTGATTGGTGCTGCTGGCCACACGGCTGCAGCTCATCAGCGGTTGAGTATCAGCAGATAACGATCGCTGAGGCGTTTCCTCTGTCGGCCATGTTTTAAGGCTTCTTTCTGGGGAGAGCCTTCTTCGCTGATCGTGCAGCTCTGTGGGGTTTGAATGTGTCGGTTAAGCGCACCCGTCACATGTGTGTGAAACACAATCCTGTGAGGTATTGATTGACGTCGTAGAGCCGCGAACCTGATTGGCTGAGACACTTTATTCTGTTACTGAGCTGAGGCATGCTGTCAGTGTGTTGATATGATTCTATGTTTTAATCCAGGATGTGTGAATATCATCAGATTAGATTAATCAATTAAGTTTCTGAGTAAGAGGATTACACGGTTTCACAGCCCTCTCTCATATG
This sequence comes from Amphilophus citrinellus, assembly GCA_013435755.1. Lineage (NCBI taxonomy): Eukaryota > Metazoa > Chordata > Actinopteri > Cichliformes > Cichlidae > Amphilophus > Amphilophus citrinellus. The sequence continues at coordinate 13,382 of JACBYM010001168.1, read as the reverse complement.
ACTGCTGCATGTTAACATCTCTCTGTTCTTTTCTCCTAAATGCATTAAGAGCAGGTTTACTGTACGAGCCTGTGCTACTTTCCCTCTCTGCTCCCTCCTGACTTTAATTTGGGTGAAGGCAGTGATGGATGCGTGGCCGTGGGTGTTGTATATACCGCCCTGAGCGCTCTGTCACACTGTGGCCTCTCACAGCTGGCGCCACTCACCCCTCAGCTAAGTGTAATGGACCCCAGCAGGGGCGGGAAGCCACCCAGCGCGGGGGCCGTTGTTTATCCAGGAACATACCGTCACTAATGACCGATTTATTCGCTCCCGTGCAGGCGCTTCGTTTGCCTTCGTGGGGAGAGAGGCAAATCACAACCAAACACACGACGCTGGCTTTGTGTCTGCTGAAGTGTGTGTGTGTGTGTGTGTGTGTGTGTGTGTGTGTGTGTGTGTGTGTGGGTGGGTGGTTTGATTTGTTGGAGGAGGGTGGAGGTAATCCTGAGGTGACTAAACAATGTCACACCAATAAGAGCTCATTTGAATGTGAAAAGCAGCGGTTGGATCTCAGGGACCGACTCCCCGCGTCCCGCCTGGCAGAAATAACACAGCACTGAGACACAGACGCGATCAGAGCGTTGATCAGAGAGGTGATCAGTCAGAAACTATCTAACCTGAGAAACACAGACGTTTGCTGCTTTTCTTTCTCTGCATGACAACCAACTACAGCCTGGTTTTAAAGGGACTGTTCACCCACACTCACACATCCGTCCTCTTGTGTGTGATGCTGTTTGTCCATCTCCACAGTTTTGTGTGAGTTTCTCACTTTCATCAGCTTCAGGAGATGTTGTCTTCCTTTGAATATTCTGGACCTGAACAGCATCTGAAACGTCTCTGTGCAGAAATCATGACCCAGTTATTCAAAAAAAAAAAAAAAAACACTGGAACTGTTTCTTTCCATCGTCTCCATCCACCAACCAAAGGAAGCTCAGCTGAGGTGGATGCTCACAGATGGGTTATGTTGGTTGGTGTTTGTGGATTTTTGAGGAACTGGATCACAATTTCTGGACATTTCTCTTTCTGATTTTATTTTTTTTCAGACGTTTCTCTTTATTTTTTGTGCCCCACAGGCCGTCTGTGATTTAATTTGATTATAGGCGGACATCTCCTCAGCCAGTACCACCAAAATGGGTCAAATCCCATCAAAATACCTCCATGAATCACTGGGACTACACACGATAGAAGCTGATGAACTGCAGCAGTTTTCTTTTATCTGTTCTATTGTTCACATCAGCCCTCGTTTTAAATGCTTCACCTTAGATCATGTGACTGGATGCAAAAGAGTAGGGGCACGGTTATAAAATAATTGGTTTGTATGACCTCTGACCTCTGAGCTCCTTCTGCGCAGTCAGCAAAGTCAGCGGGATTCCTCCTCAGGGATCAGTATGAAGCCAATCCATCAAAATTCCCTCTCAGTCTGTCTCATGGCTGCAGAGACGTTTGAGTCCGGACTGACAGACTGAGACAAACTCGGCTAAAATATTTCAGCAAACAACCACAAGAACGTTGTTTTTCAAAGTCTGCTTCTTCATTAATGGGGGGGTGGATGCTTCTGCCTTCACTGCAGCCTGTTCTTTCATGGTGGAGGCTGATAAGACAGGAGAGGCTTCATGGTGAAGCATCGCCTGGAGCACTTTTATAGTCGTGTCGCTGCTGTGGAGGCAGAACGAGCATCCGCACACAAACAGAATGGCAGAATCAAAGGTAATGATGGAGGAAAAGCTGCAAACAGAGAGAAAAACTAAGGATGGGCAGAAGAAGACTGCGGGTGGTTGGAGGCCTGTCAGTGGAGGCGCTTTGTTCCTGGTCAGAAACCTCCTCGTGCTTATTGAGTTATTCATCGCTGGCCTTCCACAGGGAAATCCCAGTCTAGTTAGACACTAACACAAAGACAGCTTAACACCCACTCCTGTGTGTGTGTGTGTGTGTGTGTGTGTGTGTGTGTGTGTGTGTGTGTGTGTGTGTGTGTGTGTTGAGGTCATCCCTGTAAATATGGGAGCTGATGGTGACATCAGAGGATCGACTTGTTCTGAGCGCCGTCATGAAAAACACTGAACGTGTCACAGACGTGCAGGAAGGAGCTGAGTCACGACTGACTGGAAGGGACTGAAAGTACGGAGGCTCGGAGCTGCCAACAATAAAAAGAAAACCACTCAAACAAAACACAATCATATTTTAGAAAAGAACATTTTAAAAACAAAAAACTAGCCTCACCTAAACACTTGATTTCATTTTTTGTACTCTTGGATCTGTGTGATGTCACAGACAGGGGACATCCCTAATATGGTATGACTCAAATTCAATCAGAAGAAAGTGTCCTCAAAGGGGGAGGAGCTAAAACAGCTTATTTCACTCAGGTTGAACTGTTAAAGTTCTTTAACTGTTTTAGATTGCTGTGAATGGTTTTTTTTGTCATCTTTAAACTTCAATTTAATTCTTTATTTGTTGTTTTTTATATATATGTGTTGTTAAATGTTTTTGTTGTTGTGCTTTCATTGTATTACACATTTAGCCAACAAGAAGTCAAAACAGCAACGATGACAACAAACTGACTGCAGTCGAAGAAAAATTTTAATTAAAAAAAAAAATTCTCACTGATGCTGTTATATTAAAAAGTTCCTCTCAAAAAGGAAGTTGATCTGTTTTTAAAGTACAAAGTTAGATACTTTGTTTCAGTGTGTTGGCTGAAGGCATAAAAATGAAGCCACTGCAGATGAGCCTTAAATTCGATCTCTGCAGACTTCAGCGGCAGCTTTCTCCAGATTTGGTGCTGTAGTGAGTGTTCGGGACAGCGAGCATGTAGGAGGGATTTTTCTCTGTTCATTATTAGAACTCTTCAGTTTGTAACAGGCAATTATTGTTCTCTGCATGTTGGGAGAGACAGAAATGTCCTGTATGCTCACTAAGACGGAAAGTCTTTTCTGGGAGCGACTGTCACACACTGAGCACACATCGTGTGCTGGAGGACGGCATTTGTAGTCGAGCACTTTGTGTGTTGTTGCATGTGAAGAAACTTTAACCCAAATCTGTAATCTGTTAAGCTGCTTGGAAAAGAACCAAACCCTCTTCAGGAGAAATGTTGAGTCACTGCGGTTCAGAGAAATAAACCCTCACACTGACAGTCGCATCTGCGCTGCAACTAAAACAGCAGCCGAGGAATCCTTCATTTATTTATCAGACGGCCTTTTTAAATGTATCCAATTAAAAAATGACAGGAGTCACAAACCGGCCACGACAGAAAGATGCCTGTTAAGAAATAGTTTATTATAATTATAGAAACAAGCAGGAAAAACTTTAACTACATGTGTGCAGTGTGTGGTTGAGTGCAAGAAATGAGCTCTCAGGGCTTTCACAGAGCGCCCCGGCATGCTGGGCCCAGGTGCTGCTGGTTATGCTGATTGGGAATAAGCCACGCCTCCTCTCTGATACCTGAGGTAAGAACCTGCTGCACAGACGAGAAGAAAGGAAGGCGAGAGTCGTAATAACCAAACTTCTTAAAGAAAATCCAGCTCCATGTTTGTTCTTGGACTCTACTAGAGCAGCTTTGCATAATTGATAATTGAAAATAATCCTTATTTATCTCATGCTGGGCCCTCAGTTCATCCTCTTTCTGAAACAAGCCCTTTTAGCTCCTCCACCTTTAAGTCCACCTGCTTCTGATTGGATTAAAACAGCAGGGCTGAGCAGCATGTAGGTCTGCTGTGCCTCAGATGATCCATCAGTGCTGTGAACGTTTATTTCGGCTCCAAATTTGGACGTTTTAGCACAGAGTCAGTGGCGGCTGGCTCACTGCTGGAGCCTCTAGTGGACATTAGAGGAAGTGCAGTTGGAGCCCTCAGGTGACATCTTACTGCTTCACACTGTTCATGCTAACAGGAAGTGAACGCATACTTTACATCAACAAAATCATACAAACTGTCAGAAAAATCAGAGCTTAAATGATACTTTGTGACGTTTTGTGGCTTCTGGTTTCTGCTTCCTGGTTGGTGTCTGCTGTGAGGTTTAGATTTGGGATAGAATTATGGAAAAGTTCATGTGCTGATTCTGATGATGATCTTTAGCTCTCCTTTTGGAGATGACATTTCTGTGAGGCAGATCTGTTCATTAACAGCGTTCTCTGTAATCCGCGTGTCATCATGCTTCATTAAAAACACATTAGCTTCTGCACATGAAGAGTATATAAATGTCATTTCTTGGAGAAAGGCTTGCTAATATATATCATCCCCCCCCTCACTCACTCACTCACTCACAGACAGCAGCATGTTTAACTCAGCGGTGCTTTATTAAAATGGCACCTCATTACATATTCATGAGGCCCGATGTGAAGGACATCAGCAGTACGATCTGCAGACTGTCAGACACACACTCAGGAGAAATCACCTACAGACTGTCTCCTTGCTCTGTGGTCAGTGTGTGTGTGTGTGTGTGTGTGTGTGTGTGTGTGTGTGTGTGTGTGTGTGGATGGAGTAGTAAATGGGAGGTATGTAATGAATAATGAATTTGGGGTGAATTTAGGTCACATGGGCGACTGGGAGGGACAGATGTGAATAACTCTTTCTTTCCTCATCTCTGTGTGTCTTTGTGTGTGTGCGTGTGTGTGTGCGTGTGTGTCTTTGTGTGTGCGTGCGTGTCTTTGTGTGTGTGGTGTGTGTTTTGTGCAGACTGAAGGGGAAGTACCCTCCTCGCCTTTGCCTAATCTCTCCATCCACACGTCCCAATTCTTTCCTCCAGATCGGAATCTATCAATGAATTAATTTCTCGCTCTGTCGCTCTCGATCCGTCCACCTGCCTCCCCTCCCTTTGACTCTCTGATTCCCCCCCCACCTCCCCGTAGACCGTCCCACCTGCACCCGCCCTGCCTCCCCCACCTCCCCTCAGGCTTCCCGTGGACTGGCGGGTCCACCTGCCTCTGCCCTCTAAAGCTCCTCAGGTTCTGTGGGGACAGCTCAAGACCCTGAAGGAGGCGAGGGGGGGGCCTCAGAGAGGAAATTGGTACAGTATGTTTAATATTAACTGGTACAGAACGGAAACGCGGCTGCCCACAGGGCATACACTGCCTCTTTAATGCTGTCTGTGAGATTTACAGCAGCTATTAAAGTGTCCTGTTTGGGTTTTCAGTCATCAAACATTTTAATGCCTGAAACTGTGCTCTCAGCTGACAGCCGAGCACTCTGGGTAATCTCTATAAACACAAATCTGACTACAGAAAACATGCAGGAAAAATGCAGAAACCAGAAGCTTCCTTTGGGAGACAGACGCCCTCTCTGTTTGTAAGATCAGGCTTAAAACTTTCCTTTATGATCAAGCTTATAGTTAGGGCTGGATCAGGTGACCCTGAACCCTCCCTTAGTTATGCTGCTATAGGCCTAGTCTGCTGGGGGGTTCCCATGATGCACTGAGTATTTCTTCTTCACTCGCCTCTTTTCTCTCTCTGTGTGTTTATATGGAGACACTGTAGGTGTATACAGCAGCAAATAATCCCAGAGCTGAATCTTTGCTTTGAAATCCCTGCATGCAGCTGAACCAGAAACAGGTAAAGTCAGAAGAGCTTGTGTGTGAATGTGCAGTGTATTGTGTTCTCTTAAATATGAGCGTGTGCAGTGAAACTCGCAGCGCTAATCAGATCTGAAAGTCTTCATCCACCTCTCTAAATCCTGAGTGGACTTCCTGCCTGTCTGATCTGAGTGGAGTGGTCCTAATGTGTCAGATTCCCAGGATAACAAAGGCCCGGCGAGCGGGGAACAACATTGTGCGTTTAATGTCATTCTGCACCGCAAACTGCAACTGAAAGCTTCCTGTCAGCAGGGGTCAAGTAGCTTTAAGCTGCAGCCTCAATAAAGACACTCTGACAGTCAGTGAAGGAGGCGCTCCTCCATCAGGCGCCTTTAGATTAAGACCTGATTCATTAATGAGCTCCAGCCCCGCCCCCTCCTTAACTCAGCGCCAGCAGGGGTTCATGAATATTTAAATGAAGTCTCCATGGATAACGATTTTTTTAACAACCAGAATCCAAATGTTCTCTGACCGAGTGTGAGCCGGCTGTGAGCACGCCGCGATGCTTCCTTCACCCGTCATTATTACGTTTGTTTCATCTTCATGTCTGGGCTCATTACATCTGGAGAACCCCCGCAGCTCACCCCCCCCCCCCCCCCCCCCTTTCACACACACACACACACACACACCTTCTGTCCTGCTGTTTGGGGTCATTTATTTTGAAAATAAGCCCGGCAGGTAACAGCAGCAGCCTGATGGGAGCAGGTGTGTGTTCCTCTGTGTGTGTGTGTTTAAGTGACCGTGGAGCAGGGCAGGTGTGTGTGTGTGTGTGTGTGTGTGTGTGTGTGTGTGTGTGTGTGTGTGTGTGTGTGTGTGTGTGTGTGTGTGTGTGTTAACAGTAACAGACATGTATGTTTCCTCTCTGCGTGTGTGTTAAATGAACTTTTAGTCCAGTCTTTGCTCCGTCCTGCTCCTGTAGGGGGCTCCTCACTAACAAACAGTGAGTGAGACGTGTGCTGGAGACAGGTTGTGTAATAATGAGATGTTGGAGGGGGTCTGCATTAGCCAGCTGTCACTCCTCGCCCCTCACCCCGCGTGTGTGTTTTGAGGGAAGCCTCTGAGACGGGCCTTGGCAGAGGACGGCTGGTGGTTACACTCACAGACTGATAAGTTGTGACACCTCCTGTAACCGCCCCCGCCCTTCGTCTCTGTTCTTATCCAGAGTGTTTCAGCGAGCTGTCGGACCAGCTTGGACCTGCTGCGCCGTCACATCAGGCAAAAATTCTGTATTTGAAATCTTATTTCCATAATTGTCCACCGAGTGAGTGTGAATGAAAGAGAAGAATGGCCTGGATGCAGGTCACTATCCATCTGCAACACACCATCCATCACTGCAATTAGAGGACATTTAACGATGGAGGCTCTGTATTAGATTTCTTTGTATCCATCATCCATGAAGGATGTGTCCTAATAAACCTGTGACATCTCTCTGGTGAAACATTATATTTTATCTGTGAGAACGAGTGACAGAAACTTACTGGCTTGTTTTTTTTTTAAGGTATTTTTCTGAATTTGTGTCTTTAAACATGTTTTAAAAACTTCTGATTTATGTATCTGTGTTAGAGAGATACTGTTAACGAAGTCGAGGGAGTTTAAGTTTTGGAAGGTCGTTAAGCTGTGTCAGCCTGACAGGAAAGGACCCGTTCTCATTTATAACGGCAGCCTGTGAAAGCCAGAGCCTCAGAGGAAATATAAAACATACCCACTGCTAAAATGCTGCCCCCGGTGGTGAAAGTCTTAGTTACATTTTGCAGAGGGGAATCACAGGAATTTATCCTCGTTAGCACACAAACAAAAGGAAGGCAGCTTATATGTTGATCGCTCTATTCAGTCATACAATGCCAATAGGAAGCATTTAATACATGAATTAAAAACTGCATAATGCCCTTTTACAGCAGCATGTATGTTTTCCTGCAATGTATAAATGGCCAAATAAATTAGGAGCATTTCCAGGTAATTTCCTGGGATGCAGGGATGCTTGGAGTGAAGGGAACGCAGTTTGGGCCTCTGGGATGGAAAAGCTGTCACTGATCTTCGGTTCATTCGAGGAATCTCCCTGAATTTCTTTCATATTTTGCTTTGTTTCATGAACGTATTCGCGCAGATGGAGCAGCCGCAGCCTGATTTCACAGCTCTGAAGCGGCACCGTCAGTTATTTTTAGAGTTTCAGAAGTGCAGAGCAGATTCTGAAAGGATTTCACCGGCTTTGTAGATCAGCCCACAGAGGAGGAGAGCGTAATCCCCGACTTCAAGTAAAAACTAGATTATGACCAAACTTGGAGCTCTGAGTGTTTTGGGGGGATTTTTTGGCCTTCGTGGCGAGGCGGCGGCAATATGACGAAACAAAAGGGAGAAAGGCTGATCCATCTGTGTCTGCTTTCAGCCCCGACACGCCTGCTGTCACGGGTCAGTGTTCAGTCACAGGGCAGGGACAAAGGAGGAGATGTGTAGATGAATGGAAACACAGCGAGTGTGGCAGACACACACACACACACACACACACACTCAATCTCTCTTTGTAATGTCATTAGTGGAGAAGATGTTTCCTGCTGCTTTGATCTGATCTTGACTTTATCAAGATGACCCAGCCCCTTTGTCAATAACACACACACACACACACACACACACACACACACACACAGACTGAGGTTTTTGTGAATTAAAAACTGAATTAAAACCAGAAGTGAATTTAAATATTAGAACTGATTATCACAGACGTGCTGAGGAATTAATTGTGAATATTTTATTTTTAGGTCAAAGTTCCCCCTCTGGAATAAATTAATATTTGTCTGGTTCTGTTGATTTATGTTTAGTAAAATTAATGATGTCTTTGCTTTCTTTTTCCTTCCCTCCTCTCCTGTGCCCTTCCCTCCTCCCCTCGTACCCCTCCTTTGTTCTCGGGGTCAGTCCCCCCCCCTCCACAGTCAGCCTGAAGAAGCTTCTGTGGACGGAGCGAGGAGGCAGGGAGCCTCACTCTGAGTGTGGAGGCAGCAAACACACCCACCAACTTACTGCTGTTTACTCCCCTCAGCTCTCCAGAGGCTCGGGGCGGTCCCTGGAGTGTGTGTCTGCTTTGGCGCGTGTGGGTGTGTGTGTTTCTTCATGTGTTGATGAGTGTGTGGGTGTCTTGCATCACTTTTGATGGGACATTGAGAGATGTGTGTGTCACAGCGTCGGTGGATGGGCTGTAGGGGGCTGTGCTCCCCCACCCTCCCCCTGATCCTCCTCCTCCTGCTCCCTCTGTCCTTCCTCTCCTCCACACCTCCGTTCGCTCAGGGAGCCATCCACATCCCCAAGACCTGTGAGTACTCCTGCACCACACACACTACAAACACGAGTGTATCAGTTTCTACTTCCAGTAAATAATTTCAAACCATATCCAGTATTTCACATTCTGCTCTCCAGTTAGACCTTTCCTCTTTGTCGTTTCTGTTGTGCCACTAATTTAAATTATTTCATGGGCATTAGGGGAGGGGCTAAATACTACAATACCCACAATCCTGTGGTGCAGAGCTGTGGAGAATTAAAAGCTATAGATTTGTGGTTTCTGAATGATGTAATCTTTAAAGTTGAACGACTGACGCTCTGTGTTGAAATCAGACCGCCCCCTATGAGCAGCACTTGGTGACAGTGAGGAGGAAAAACTCCCTTTTAACAGGAAGAAACCTCCAGCAGAACCAGGCTCGGGGGGGGGGGGGGGGGGGGGGGGGTCATCTGCTGGGACTGGTGGGGGGGACAGCGGAGAAAGAAAAAGAGAAAACAGAGACGGCCCTCATCGTGTTTTCAGCACTGACTGCTTCACCGTACAGCTCCACTGCCAGGCTCAGAGGAAGAGCACTCAGTGAGGGGCGGATCGAGTAGACGAGGACACAGGCGTGTTCGGGCGATAGCCTCTGACTAAATCATCCTTTTTTCTTTAGCAGGTCCATAATGTCCCAAATGGACATCATCTTATACTCAGTTACATTTTAATAAACTACAAACTCAGGCAATAAACTGATCAGAAAACAGTTCGCTGAGGTCATACAATCCGAGGAGTCGCCCCCTGCTGGCGATCATACTGTGTGTGTCATTGTTCACCTGCTTCCAGAACACTCTCTTCACCCACATGACCCGCCAAATTAAAATTCATGTTGAAGGTCATCACTGTGACAGAGTGGAGGAGATGATGGGAGACAGTAGAAACACTTCAGCAGTCTCTTAGTTATGGGTCCCGGGTTCACCTATTAGTTCTGGCCTCTGCAGCAGAGCCTGTGGTGAAGCCTGCATGTGTTACCTGTGCAGGCTGCACTGACTCCGGGGAGGTGCGCGTCAGGTATCAGAGGGGTTGTGCAGTTATGATGCAGAGTAAACACAATAGAACGAAACATTAGAGTTATATTGTGTTTGCTTATTGTGATCCCTGTTACACTAAGACACTGATTAAAGCAAAGAAAAAGTAGAGTTAAATGCTGCTCCGTGCTCCTTTCTTATCTTCCTCATCTGCTCTGCTGTTTTGTTGATTCTTCTCAAATACAGTCTTAACTTTCAAACACATCCATATGAACACAAATACAAATTTACTGATCCACACAATCGGTTTAGGATGACCTCTGGTCCCTGGGGTAAAGTTCAAAGGTCAGCAGGCTTAGCCACGATGGTCCCAGAGGAGAGGGAGAGGGGAGTGAGAGGAGGAATCAGGTTCAGCCTGACCTTCAGTAAACGACCTTCTCTCTGGGCGTGGCAGGCAGAGCAACAGAGGAAGGAGAGAGGGATAGAAGGAGGAGAGGTGGAGATATGGGTGGGACGGGAGACGGGGGGGTGTAAACTGACCTACGACGCCAGCATGTCTGCATCAGAAACCAAGAAGGAAGATAAAACCCCTTCAGATGTTGTCACTGCTAATAAACATCAAGTTGATGAGTAGATGTTGTCCCGCTCAGAGAACAGCATGAACAATGTGCCACATGTGTATCTGCAGCCTTTTAAACGTCTGTTTCCTTTCTGCTCTCCCTTCACTGCTTTCCTGTGGACAAACAGATAAACAGCGTAACAGTAAGTGACTTTTCTTGTTGCTGTAATGCAGAATGTGTGTCGTGGCTCTGCAGCTTTGACCCGAGCGGCGCTTCGTTCTGCAAACCTGTCCTCCACGCGCCGCAGACGGTCACGCCGTCCGTCTGTTTCCCTGCGCTCACACCTGTTCGCGGCACTTTACCTGATTAAATCTGTCAAAGCAGAGCATCTCCCTCCTGCACCGCCCCACACAGACACTAAAACTTCTCTGTCAGATAATTACCACAACAACACTGATCACATTAAAGTAAAAATCCCTCCATCTCAAACTAATTTAAGCTGTTTATAGAGAACCAAAACTGCCCAAATCATTCATTTGTTTTGATTTTTATTAACAGCCTCGATTACCTTCCCATCATTTATTAATGTGCATACAGTACTGTGCAAAGTCTTGAGCCACCACTCATATCTTTATATTTTAGTAGGAAAATGGGAAAAGGTGCAGCAATTTATCGAAACTTGCAGCATATGAGGCAAAAAACAGAGTTTGTATGATGATAACGAGCTTGTCAGTATTTGGTGTGACCTCCTTTTATCCTGAACTCTCTGAAGCAGCTTCCTGTCAGTCCTTTAAGCAGTCTGCAGGAACAGTTCTCCAGCTTCCTGAAGGACGTTCAGAGCTCTTTGGATGTTTCTGCCTTTGGTTCTGCTCTCTGTCAGGATGATCCCACACTGCTTCAGTGATGCTGAGGTCCAGGCTCTGGGGAGCCCCATCCATGACTGTTAGTGTTCACCTGTGTGTTTTCTATCCAGGTGTGCTCTTACTGCACTGTCAGTGTGTTTGGGATCATAATTTTCCATAATTCCATCAGTTTTGACCAGATCTCCAACACCACCGGCTGAAATGCAGCCCAAACAGTGGCGGCGCCACCGTGCTTCACAGATGGCTGCTGGAGCTCTCCTGAACTCACCCGTATATACTGACAATGATTTTAACTAAAGTTTTAAATGTGGAAACACAGCTCCATCAGACCTGCTGCCTGACTTCAGTGTAGATCTTGTGTGATATGGCAGACCTCAGCCTTCCCTCCCTGCTTCCCTTCATAAGAACGGTTTTCCTGACCACGAGACCATCTATGATGAGGCTTCAGTGAGCAGCAGATGGAATCAGTTGAAGGTCCAGCTGCAGCTCTCAGGTCCTGTCAGGTCTTTGCTGGATTTGTTCCTGATCATCTCATCTAAATAGTTTTTTAGACCTCACACTTCTACTTCTGTGCTCCGCGTGTCGAGTCCTCAGGGTTTAGCTAACAGCTCTTTGGGAATCACTTTGTTGGTGCAGAAATCCTGTTTTATGCTGTCAGTTATCTTTGGCATTTTTCATAGATTCAGCTAAAGAAATGGGAACAATGATTGTGTTTTTGTGACAGGCTGCGAGCAGCAAAGAGCCTGAAGATACAATTTTAAAACTGGCTCTTCCCTGAGTTAGGAGCCTTTTTTTTTTTTTTTTTTTTTTTTTTTTTGCGTTTTGGCCACAGCAGCTTTTTGTTAGCAGTGGAGAGAGACAGGAAATGGGGGAAAGATACAGGGGAAAGACACGCGGGCAAATTGGCGACAGGCCGGGACGCGAACCCGCGCCGCCCGCACCGCAACGCTGCTATGTATGTGGTCGCCGGCTTCACACTAAGGCCACCCAGGTGCCCGTTAGGAGCCTTTTTAATGCTTGAATGATTCATGGGTCAGGAGGACGGGACTGAAAATGAGTGAAAAAGCAGCCGATGTCCAAAGAGGAGCTTTGAAAGAGCTTCACAAAGCTGGAGAACTGTTGCTCAAGAGCACTTTAAACATTACAGGAAGGTCCGGCTGCTTGGAAGCAAATAAAAAGAAATGAAGAGTGGCTCAAGACTTTTGCACGGTAGTGTGTTTCTGTTGTCAGTCTTTGGAAGATCAGAACAATTTAAAACAAGTTTCAAAAAAAGGACAAGAAGTGATTTAATTTGTTTGATTTGCTTCTTTGACTTTGTATTTATTTACTTTATTTCATTTTTCCATTTTAGTTCTAAATTAATTTGTTTTTAAATTGATTATTTGATCTTTGCATTTTACTAAATGCTCTCATTCACCTTTTCACCTTTGGACTGACTGAGGCTGAACTCAGAGCTGCAGGAGGCGAAGAGCAGAAATAAATTCATTTGGAAAATAATTAGAGGAACGATGCAAATGCAGCATTTAATAGGTTTTAAAATCAATGAAATTAAATGCAACAGAAATATGAGTGTTACAGTTTGATTTGTTTTTGGACTCAGTTTTGATCTATACTGTAAATATGAAGCGACACAAAATATCACAGCCTTCCTTTTAAACCTGTTATTATAATATCACACATTTACCCATCCACTTCAATAAGAGATTAACGATATGAATTAATTACCCCTGTAAGCAAAGCAGTCCAGAGCTAAGAGTGACACGTTTGCTGCTGAACAGGTAAAAGAAGAAGAAGAAATATGAAAGCAGCTCAGAGCGTCGGGCGGCGCCGTCTGAGCTCCCTGATTTACTTGCCTGCACTTTGCTGTAATTGGTGTATAATCACATTTATGACCCAGGTGATTTCATTACTCTGTGTGTGTGTGTGTGTGTGTGTGTGGTGTGTGTGTGTGTGTGGTGTGTGTGTGTGTGTGTGTGTGTGTGTGTGTGTAGTACTGCAGCCTCCGGTGCTGACAGAGACGCCAAAATCACATACAGTGTTTTCTCGAGAAGACCTCAGTCTGACCTGTGAGGCCACCGGTAACCCGACACCC
>JACBYM010001167.1:0-21250 GCA_013435755.1 Amphilophus citrinellus | reverse complement strand
TTCTGTTGGATTTATGCAAATAAACGCTTTAAACTTTTTACATCTGCCTCCGCAGTTGGGTCCTTTTTTCCCCCGCAAGCCATGACCGAATGTTTGACAACTCTGAATTTAACACATCTGAGACAAAAGATCCATAAGATTGAAATGTTTGAGGAAACCTTCTTCCTGGATTTAAAGTGTTTTAGCTGTTAGAGTTCGTGTTAGTGATTAGCTTTGCTCCAGCAGTCAGATTAAAAGTCAGTTCTTATCTTACATGTTAGTTTGTATTGAATCTGTTTTATCTTCATGTTGTTGCTGTTTTATTGTTTGTGTTGGTAAATCCTGCAAAAGTTAAATAAAAATATTTAAAAATGTTAAACAGTTTAATAATGAATTGTTTGAACCATGATGTCACTATCAATCCAAATTTATTTATAAATCACATTTAAAACAATAAGCTTGACCAAAGTGATGGACATGAAAACAGGATAACACAATAAAATAAATATAACACACACTGCAATAAATATATGTAAGAAATCACAAAAATATCAAAGATAAAATAAAAGCTTCAAATAGTTCTCACTGCAGCTTAAAGCCAAAGAATAAAAATGAGTTTTAATGCGAACTTTAAAAACATGCAGAGTGAAGCTGACCTAACATGAGGGCGCAGCTCATTCCACAGTTTAAGCTCGACACCCCCCCCCCCCATTTTTTAAATCTCAGTGACCCTGAGGGGTCATAAGGTGTTAGGAGTTCAGCCAGACATGATGGAGCCATTATCCATCCATCCATTCACTTCCGCTTATCTTGTTCAGGGTCGCAGGGGGCTGGAGCCTATCCCAGCTAACATTGGGCGAGAGGCAGGGTACACCCTGTACAGGTCGCCAGTCTGTTGCAGGGCCAACACAGAGACAGACAACCATCCACACTCTCATTCACACCTATGGGCACTTTACAGTTTCCAGTTAACCTAACCCCACTAAGTGCATGTCTTTGGACTGTGGGAGGAAACTGGAGAATTGGAGATTCATGTCAGGAATCGTGTGGGTCAATACACCCAACAACTCAACATTTTGACTTGTCTACTTTCAACTTTGGCATAACTGAACTTGGATTACAAAGAAAAAAATTGTGGAGTCACGAATTCAGTAAGCCGGATGTCCATCCCTTGTTTAGCAGTTCCACAGCAAATGCTGACATCACAGGACAGAAAACATCACAGGGACTAGAGAAAACTGAACAGCCTGAAAAATATGACCCATAAAGAATATAAAGATATCTACGCAGCACCGGAATAGAATGCATTTCAATTTCCTGTAGTGCTACACACTGAAAGTACGCAACAAAATGTATTTAAGGGCTAAAAAAGTGGATCTTGCATGATACGTGTCCATTAAATAGTTTGTTAAAGTTGTGGTTTTAATGCTGGTTTTGGTTTTACTTGCTCAGAGTTGTTCCTTTGTTATCAGCTTCTCTTTAATCTGCACTGACTGCCACTTTATTAGGTCCTCACAGATTTTGGTCCATATTGACAGCATCACACAGTTGCTGCAGATTTGTTGGCTGTGTATCCATGATGAGACTGCCGTTCCTCCACATCCCAAAGGTGCTGTGTTGGATTGAGGTCTGGTGACTGTGGAGGCCGTTTGACTGCAGTGAACTCAGAGTCAGGTTCAGTAAAGCAGTTTGAGATGATCTGAGCTTTGTGACACGGTGTGTTATCCTGCTGGAAGCAGCATCAGAAGATGGTACGCTGTGGTCATAAAAGGACGAACATGGTCAGCAACAATACTCAGGAAAATGGACCCCCCCTATATCTCTGACAGTGGTTTGGTCCACTGCCTGCCATTCCTCCCTGTGTTACTCTCAAAGCTAAAAACAAAGGACGTGTGAGACATTTTTTATTTGTGTAACTCGGTGAAAACAACCAGATTACAGTTGGAACCAGACTTCATTGTGTTTGCAAAGATAAATTCTAGCTGATAACTGGAGGTCAGTTAGTTTATTAATAATGATGCAAAAAGTATCTCTGCCCTGATCTCTGTAAAGGTCTAATACCACTTCAGACTGGGTCAGAGTAAAGTTCACTTGTTAACATGAAACCTCGTTGTAGCTGCCAGTGTGACACACTGATCCAGCTCAGCTCTGACAGCCACACTGTTTGCTTTCCGGAGGAGCAGGAACGGGCGTGCTGATGGATGAGGGCATCGGGTGACTGGAAACACAGTGAGGCCACCTACAGGACAAGTGGGGAACAGCAGGGATCTGAAATCAAAGAGATTTTAGTGAGAAATTTCACAGTGACTGCAGATGGCTGTGAGTGATAAGAGAAGAAAAATCCTTTCTGTAAAGTTCAGCTTCTTCTGATCAATGTTTTTATCATGTGAGCATTTAGAGCTGATTACAGGATCATTGAAGGGCTGCAAACATCTTTAATAGTGTCACATGTGACGAGTTTGTCATTGATCAAACTGGACAAACACTGTAATGATGTTTAAAGACGGATTATTGATGAAGCTCAGCAGAACTCTAATATAACTAACATAGTGGACATTAACTGTGAAGGAGTTTTGTAGCGCCATTGAAGCTGATTTGTTGCCCTCTGCTGGTGAGAAGACAAACTGCAGGAGATGCTCCTGCTGCTGATGCTGATGGAGATGATGGAGATGATGCTGTGTGATGAAGCTGCAATTCAGCACTCACTGAGACAGGTTGAGCTGCTCCTGGATCAGTGACCCACGCTGACATCAGTGATTATATTAATAAAGGGCTCAAAGAGCTGAGCAGAACACTCTCTGTGCATCACAGCTTTCAGCTGTTTTACAGGAAACAAAGAGGCTTCACTTGGAGCATCAATTAATGTCTCCTAACTTCAGCAGCTTTCTCTTCTCACTGATCTTGAAGTGTTGCTGCAGTACCCGCTCATGTTCCTGTCCTCTGTTTAGATGGAGCATGCTCACATGAGGCCTGAGCCCTGAGCAGGCTAAAGGACAAAGAGCTCAGAGGTTGACGAGGGGACGGAGGAGGATGTCTGGGATTTCCTCGTCTTCTAGCCTCCAGCACAGTGCAGTGTCCCGCTCAGGTGATCCAGCCTACGTACCCAGGTGTGACCCTCAGGTGTAACCGTCTGTCTCCATGAACACAGCCCTGACCTCCAGGCTCCTGCTCCCCGGCGCTCCTCAGACTCTGAGCTAAACTCTCCCTGCTACACCCACTGCTAATGACCATGTAACTGTGCAAATGTCATTTTCAGCACAAAAACCAAACAGTTTCTTGGTTTCCTGATTCTGTTTGAGCTTCATATGAACAATAACCACAGTGAACCAGACCAGTTCTTCCACCCCAGGTGTTACTAACAGGCAGTTTGGTTGGACGCTGCTCAGACAGGTGCAACGTGCACTCCTCCAAAGCTGCAGCTGAATAAATGACTACTTTAGTTTCTCAGAGATTAACTTGGATATTTAGCTTGGTGAAAATGCATGAATGTAAATTTGTGTTGCAGCTGTGAGCTGAAATAAATGCAGTCTGCTGTGTGGGAAATAATCAGCTGCAGTTTGTTCCATCGGCTCATTGCAGGGACACAACAGGTTGTGTCCATGAACACACAAACAGAGACTGCTTTGACGCTTTGACTGTGTGTCAGATACACTCCTCTTCATCGGTGTGACACTCTGACAGACACACAATCCAACATGACCTTTGATGTGTGTGAGTGTCACTCTAAGGTGAGTGTGTCCCTTCATGGCTCTGCCTTTAGCAGCAGTGCATTAATGATGCAGCTGCTTCACTTTAGATCCTGTTGCTGCTTTTTAGAGCCAAACTGCTCGGACACGCTTCAGGAAAAACGGCTCAGAGAGAAGAAATGTCCAAAGATTTTTTTGTGTGTCTCAACAACCAAACTTGTGGCTGTGACTGAAACAAAGTTGTGTTGCTAAAAGGTGAACAAAGACTCGTGTACATTTGCACCTTTGTTGGACAGATGAGCAGAGTCATACTCCACTAACAGGCCCACTCATGATGGACGACAGCAAAATGTCTCAGTGTGACCACAAAGCCTTCAAATCACTTTGCTTTACAAATGCAATCACACATTTACACACACTCACATCCACTCAGTCACAATAATCTTTGTGTTAATAATTACACTGCTACTACTACTGTTTAAGGAGCACATTCAGATCATAGCAGGAGGATTAGATTTAAAAACTAAACGTCAGCAAATGTAGAAATACAGCACTGTGCAAAAGTCCTGAGCCACCCTTCATTTCTTTCTATTCTTCTAGGAAAATGGAAACTAGGAGCAGAGATGGATTCAAATGTGCAAATATCCATGGAAATGAAGTTTGTGCAGCACAAACAGAGTTTGTGTGATTGTAATGAGGCTGTAGACACTGTTGTTGCCTCTCTTTAGTTCGTATTGAAGCCAAAACTCCAAATCTGGATCCATGGCTCCATCAGTCCTGTTCCACTGATCTTCAGCCCAGTTCTTGTTCATTTGGCAGAGCTCAGCTTTTCCTCCCTGTTTCCCTTCTTTAAGAAAGGCTTCCACTCAGACCATTTCTGAGGAGCCTTCAGGAACAGGAGATGATCCAATGAGCTCCTGGCTCATGTTCTCCTGGAATTTGACTTCTTTCTTAAGGACGTGACTTTCAGATCCTCTTCATCTGCTGTCGAGAGTTTTTTAGGCTCCTTTTTCCTTCGTCCTCCACTTGTCCAGTTTCCTCAGTTTTAAGGACACACTGCACACTGTGCTGAGATATGCTGAGTTTCTGGCTGAGGCCTCTTTGGGAATCACCTTGGAGCAAAAACAGCTTCTTTGCTGTGTTATCTGTTATGTGTGGACACAACACTGGTTCAGCCTTGAGTTAGGAGCCTTATTAATGCTTGAATGATTCATGGGTCAGTGTTAAGAGCCTTAAGAAACATTAGGTAATAAAACACGGCTACTTCGTACTTAAAAGCAGATAGAGGTATTTATCAAAGCTTCTTTTAAAAATATAAAGATTACCACCACTAGAAAAAAAAAACACTTAAAAACGATCAACAAAGATAACTTAAGATTAAGATCATAAAAAAGACTGAAGAACACCAACAACTCTTCTACACTATCTCTATTATTGCTCCTGGATTATTTCTTTATTGCTTTGCTAAGTGTGGATGTTTATTTGCTGTTATGCTTTTATGCTTTTGTTTTTGCCACACCTCCAACGGTGTCTGTCTAGTACACACTGTTGGAGGTGTGTACTAGAGGTCCTGGGTTCAAATCCCAGCAGTGCCTCAAAGCTGTGATTGATGAGAGTGGGTTATCTCACTGCATGTAGGACTACAGCTGTGAAAATATTGGGATGTCAGATGAATGTGTTTTTTTCCATCTTTGAGTTTTCAGCCCACTGAGGAGTGAGAGCAGGGGCGTGACACCACCCTCCAACACATGGTGGTGTCACATGAGTGCAGCTGTGGAAACTATAGGAGGATAAGGGGGTTCTGGTCCTATTGTGTCTTCCTCAGAGCATCACTGTCAATATGATCAAATAAAATAAATATTTATACTCCGTGAAAGCTCAGAGTCCAACATCAACAAGGTTTTTTACACTAAATCAAAACTTCTCCATCTACAGGGGTCAAAGGTCCTTTGTGTCAAATTGATCCAGTAAGACATTAATGAATACATTTGATCTGCAGTCACAAACCAGAGACTGTTGTGTGTTCATCTGTGTGTGTTTGTCTCCATCTAGTGCTCCATTAGATTTACTGCAAACCACTTCAGACCTTCACCTTCAACCAGACCTGTTTTGGAGAAAGTCACAAATAAGTGTTGGTTTAATGTTCACATGATCAGTTTGAGTTTCAAATTAAGAGCCAAATGAGCTGATTTAAGGCCCTTGCACACCGGACGTGTAAATTCTGTGCGAATGTTTCGTGCGTTAAAAATATTTTTTGGACTCTTCTGTTCTTAATGCAGCCGTTCACACCGACCGCGTCATTTCACAGGACGAATTTGCGGCATTTATTTTTTTGGATCAAGTGTGATTTTTCTCACTTTCGCAAGCGAACAAACAGGTCTGACCAATCAGAGCGCTGCATTAAGCAGCATGTGAGGTCATAGCTCAAAATGCGCACTGATGTACTGAATATACAGTGATGTGGGAACAATAAAATCATATTTTACCTCTGACACAGCTACACGCTGCTCCGGGTCAGTCGGCTCTCTGATATTATTCTCTGCCTCCTCACATGTGATCCCAACTTTGGACAAGAGCTCGAACTGTCCCACTGACATCCTGAAATATGCGCGAAAGCATCCGCGATGCAGCTTCAACTCCGGGATCAAACCATGAAACTCTCCCTGCTGCTGCTTTCTTATGAGTTGGATGAACCCATAAACTCTTTTTCTTCCTTCTCTTGTTTAGAAACATCAGGGCCTCATTACATCATCGCTTGAAGTCGACTGCATTTTTTTTCACCGTGCGTTTTATAGACCGCGGTCAAGTGAGCCGTCAATTCGCAAAAACGCAGCGCGTCCGGTGTGTATGTAGGTTACACTACAGGTTCGCATCCGAAACATTCGGAATTTCGTGTCGTTTTTACGCAACGCATCCGGTGTGAAACGGCCTTTAGAGTTTCCAATGATCTGCATGTTTTTGGATAATGGGAAAAACTGGAGAACAAACAGCAGGTTTTTGATGCTGTAACAGGAATTTCCCATTTTTGGGTGTCAGTAAAGTAGCCTCTAACTAATCATCTAAAAATATGCAGGAAATGTCTTTGATTGAGTTTTTCCTTTAATTTGTCCAAATGAGTGAACAGAAGCAGCCTGAGGAGCCACTGCTGCAGGTGTTTCTGGGATGTCTGAATCTAAATGACATCTCAGGCTCAGCTGCTGAGACAGAGGCAGTCAAAGAGGCGTCGACAGCAACAGTGTGTCAGATGTTCCTGCTGCTCAGCTCTGAACTGGCCCCTGACCAATAACACTCATTCCATTGTAGAGAAACACTCAGACTGACTCTGAGAGTGAGAGCAGCTCAAAGCTGAGGGACAAACATGAAACAAAGTCACTGTGAGAACCAACTGGAACCAAACTGAGCTCCAACTAAAGTTTACAGAATCACATCATTCAAATATGAACCAACGTTTCAGTGCAGTGAACTCACTGTAATGTTGAGGAAAGCAGCATCAGAAGATGGAGCACTGAGCTCCTAAAGGGATGGACGTGCTCAGCAACAACACTCAGGTAGGCTGTGGTGTTTCAGTGATGCTCAGCTGGTACTGAGGGGCCCACAGTGTGCCAAGAAAACCTCCCCACGCCATCACAGCACCATCAGCCTGAACTCTTGGTCCAAAGATGGAGCCGTGCTGTCATGTTGTTGATGCCAGATTGTGACCATCTGAATGTTGCAGCACAAACTGAGACTCATCAGACCAGGTGACGTGTTTCCAGGTGTTCTTTATCTTCTGTTGTCCACGTCTGCTGAGCCTGTGTGAACTGTAGCCTCAGTTTCCTGTTCTTAGCTGACAGCAGGGGCACAAGCTGTGGTCTTCTGCTGCTGTAACCCACTTCAAAGCAGCCTGACCTTCACCTCTGACCTCTGTTAGAATGCAGCTGGACAGCTGTACCTAATAAAGTGGCTATTGAGTGTTAAATGGCTGCTGATCCAGTGAAAGTTGCTCAGTGAAGTGAGTCTCAAGTGTGTGCATGCAGCCACAATGAGAGCTGCTCAGATCCTCTGAATACTGAGGAAAGCTGCTTCAGTGCTTCCTTTATTCCTGCATTTATCAAAGGACACACTGGAGCTTCCTTCAACCAAGGAAAGAAGAAACTAACGTCCCATAACTGAGGAGGGACACAGATGATGGAAATGTTCATTAACAGTGTGTTTTCCATTTGATGCCATAACCTGCTGACATGTTTGAACCTTCAGAGTGTGTTAAAGCCACAGCTGAACCCTCAGCAGACTCGTGTCATCCTCCATCACATTATTAATCAGTGTCAGAGCAGTCTGAGGCTCCTAACTCCTTATCAACTCTCCTTCACTCCTTTCCTTCACCTCACGACGTTTTCCATCCACATGAAGGTAAAATGATCAGGAAAAGGAGGAAGGACGGATTTGGATCAGGGTTATTATAGTTAACGAAAACGAACGAAATAACCAAAACTGAAATTGGAAAAACACTGTCGTTAACTGAAATAAATAAAAACTAAAATTAAAAGGAAAAAACGATAACTAACTAAAACTGTATTGTGAGTTTAAAAAACTAACTAAAATTATAGATAAAATGACCTTCCTTTCCTTGTTTGTCATTTTATTTAAAAGCCTTGTGGATTGATCATTTTCCGCTCTCAGAGTTTGAGCTGGGAGCGCCGTCGGGCAGCTGTGTGCGCGTGCTCACCGCGCTGGTCCTTAAAGTAATGGCAGCGGTCTGCCGAGAAAGCGGCAGAGTCCCGTATAGAGTTTCTTTGAGTCCGATAATACAGGTTGGAACATGTCTTAGTGAGGAAAAAACACCAACACAAGGCAGCTTCTGAAACCGCTCTGAACCGACAATCTGGCGTTCAGCTCCGGAGAAATGTGACTACTCGTCGCTGCCACTCAGCTGCAATATTGTGATGAACCTGTTCCGTCCTTGTGCGTTTCCACTTGAAGAAAGCCTGGAAAACCAGTCTATCCCCCCAGGTTCCGGCATGTTCGTTTATTAAACAGAAATTAGACAATACAAAGGAATAAGGAGTCCAATTATTAAATTTAATAAAGCCATGTCAAACAGTTTACAGATTAATCTGGGTCAGAACTGCATACCATACTCCTGTGAGATGGCATGAAGTACTGGCACCCTGTAATTCAAGTTACAGTTGTCATATAGTCAGAGCATATCAGTCTTGATTACATCATTTACAAAACAGAATGTGAAAAACAGATCATTTCAACAACAGGGTGACCTCGAAGTCTCCATTTCTATCATTGTTTAGTCTTCATCAGTGTGGCTCATTGTACAGTCAGAACACAAAGTTCATGATGACACAGAACATTATAAGCTTCTGTACTTTTAATCAGTTAAGTTATTTTCCAGACAAATTTCTCAGGGAAGTAAACGTACGTAAGTAAATGTATGTAGCATATATCATATTCCAACAATCCCCCTTTTGACCTTAGACATTTCTAAGGTCAACTTCACCAGCCTGACCTCGGATGGTCAGCCAGGACTATATTGATGTTAAGACCCAGAAGAGAATTCCTGTGAAAACTAATCTTATACTATTGTGATTGTAAATTTAGCAAAAATTAGACAGAATTTAATAATGTCATATTTATAATGGATGTACCTACTTTCTATACTTTCTTATGGCCTGAAAAACAAAAAGAAAACAAGCATTAGTCTTTCATGTGTCAATGTTGTTTAGTGAAGTGGATCAGCTTTTAAATTTAATCAGTCCAAAGTAAATTCTGCATATAAATTGGCCCACATGACAAACAGTAACATGAAACAGTTACTATCTAATAATTTTCTTCAAATTCATTAAAAATGTGGATTGCATCCCTTCAGGATCAAATCCAGTTCCAATCGATGAAAATCTTACTGCAAACATAAAGAAATGATCACTGATCAGTGCACAGGTAATAGTTATATATGCAGCCTTCTTTCAGCCTTCAGCACACCGTGCTCATATTCACCAAAGCCATGGATGTTCAAACCACAGTAAGTCAGCACTCGTCCCTGAGATGCATTCCTGCACCTCTTTAGACACCAGCTGTTCACATCTGGCCGTCATCCTGGTTAGTTTCCTGTTAAAGGCTCATAATGTCTCAGGTACCTGTGGAAAAAGTCCAGTGAAAGAAGTTCCAAATTTCCCCCCTGTCAATTACCAAAATACCATGAACTGCAGGTCTTGTGGGTCAATAATTAAATCTGCACAAACTAAGACAGGACATCAAAATGCCCATAAATATTCTAAGAATGTATTTATTCAATGGCTTTTATTGTAAATCTTTTATTTTGTTAATCAGCCTGAGAAAAATAAGCTTGCAATTTTCATATAGCACTAGTTTGCTAATTTACTAAGTAAGTGGATTCAATCCACCAAGAGTGAACCTGATTTAATGCACCTAGAGTTAAATGTCAGATTAAGCAAAAATCTAATATGAGCTTCTGTCTGTCTATGAGTGGGTGAGTGTGTGTGAGTGTGTGAGTGTATGAGTGAGTGAGTGAGTGTGTGAGTGTAAGCTGCTTCTTCATTGCAAGTGTTTATGTTTGTGTTTTGTTTTATAAGCTCAGTGTCAGCAGTGTCTCATTTTTCATCCAATTGTAAAGTTAACTTTTGCATTTTGGTCTCAAAGTCATCAGAAAATCCAAAATGCAAATTAATATCCTTAAACTAAAATTTGACACACCTTCTATGTAAGCTAAAGTGAAACAAAAAGAACACAAGAAAACAAAAACAAAACATGGGATGATTCTCAAAATATCTAAAAAATAATCATTTTAAAGTTCTCTAATCTTAAACAGCTCTTGGATAACTCTGTCTATAAAATTACTGTTCAATTCAGACTCCTTTGGCATGAAAATCTGGGGAAATAAAATATCTTAGAGAGATCAGCAATCTAAATTATTTCAAAGAATTACTGGACTCAAAATTATATTTATTCTGTAAGGGTCTGAACCCCAAAGAAAACCATAATTATGGAAGATAAAATATTGCTTCATAAACCTCTAGTTATTAAATTGTGAAGGGGAAAAATGCATAACCTTGACCTAAAACAACATCAGCAGTTGTTACTAGTTCAGCAGTGAAATAGAGGCTTTAACTATTTTTTTCTTTTCATTTTGTGTAATTCTATGCTTTTAAATCTAAAACCCTGCAGTGGGATTTTCACCACAAACAAAGATAAAAATAAAAATGTTATGGACAGTCTTTAGTCAAAATGTAGATACTTTTTAGGGTCAGAGGTCATACTCACAATACCGTTGTCTGTTGACCTTACATGCAGCTCACTGCAGGTTTGTCATCTTTGGTCATCTAAACTGAAATCAGGGCGTGTCCCCCTTTGGCCTCATGGGAATTTATAAGAGAACAATAGTTAGTGTTGGAGGAAGCATTAAACAAATTATACTCTTGGAACCACAAAATTCTGGCCCCTGTAGGGGTGGCCTTACAATAGTAGTTGAGTCATACTACTGAATATAGCATAACTGTAATTAAAACATTGAAATCAATTGCTTTCTGCCTGGGAGTTCTTTGACCTTTGACCCTCTAATGTGCTCCGATCTTCACTGAAACCCTGTGACTGGTCGCACCTGTTGTTATCGACCCCCACATCAAAAAAGGCCTCCTATGGATGACCCTCTTTCTGGGTTCAGGCTTGTGCACAAAGATCATCGGTTAAGAACTCTCAGGTCACCTGTCTGTGAGATGGTTGGCCTCCTCCTTCTTGTGGAACCAGGAGCCTTTTTTAGAGTCTATGGAGCTCTCAGGCTGTTCAGGAGATCTTGAACACCTCGATTTGCACCAGTCTCTTTACTGGTAGCTGATCCAGTCTCCTGTGTTGTTGTTCAGGCTCCTGTTAGAATAAAACTGAGAGATTTTCATTAGTTAAATCTTTACTTTTCTCCTAGTTCATCTCCTCCTTTTGAGACAAACTCTGTTTGTCTCAATAATTTACCTTAATTTAGCTTATTTATCTAAAGGACATACTGATTTTATATCATTAGCTTTTGGGATTTTTTCCTTTAATGCTGGATTCAATATCAAATTGGTCAGACATTCAAAATTCAAATGTTCTCTGCTTTTCTCTTATAATCTTAGCTTTAAACAAATCTACCAAATAAATAAATGTAAATGCACAAAAGAATAAATCTGGAACTTGTATTCTATCCTACATGGGCAAACAAATGAGTTTCTTTAGTTCTCTATGTTTTGCTCTGTAGCAGAGCGGCAGCTCAAAGTTTGGCACTTTGTTTTGGGTCTTTGTTTCACAAAGTTTTACATGCACTGTTTTTTTTTTTTCTAACCTTTCTTTTGAGGTTTTACTAAAACTGAGTTCCTCGCGGAAATTTTTAAGGCATCTATTTTACTGGCTTTGTTTCTTCATTATTTATTTTTAAAGCAATAAAATCCTGACTCCCTTTTTTTTTTTTAATGATTTTTAATTTTTTTTGTCTTTTTATCCATCTGTGGTTGGCTTATCTCTCTAGTTATCGGAAGCGAAACCTTCCTTCCGAGAATTTTTGACCAGCATTACCTTATCAACAACCATCTCAGTCCAAATTAAAGGAAAGAAAAGAGAAAAAACTTAGAGCTATAGCTCTCATCCACACGCACGACTTCTGTCTCTCTGGCTCTCACTTAGATTCACACACACGTCCTTGAGATAAAATGCACACACACACACACACACAGCAATGTTAAAACCTTGGCACAATTCTCTTTTCCTTTTTTCCTTTTTCTTTCCCACACATACTGACACACACACACATGGAGGCCTCCTCACACACAAACACAGAGACACATTCAAGCATCCATCAGTTTTTTTTCAAAATTCATTATTGTTATAGATTTTTCTTCCCAAGTGACCTAATTTTGGGATTGCTTAATTAGTTTCTGACCCCAAGATCAACTTTTACCTGATTAAGATGGAGAGATTTCTCCTTTAAACTTAGCTTTCAGCTTAATATCTGTGCTTAAAAGTTTACACTAAAATAATTTTACATCACCAGTTATTTTGAAGTTTCACCCTCTTTTTAAATGGAGCCCCTTTTCTACACACAGTGTCGTCAGTCATTTTGTCAGTCAGTCAGTCCAAACTGCAAAAACAAAAACAATGTTAGCAAGGTACCATTTATATTTTTTCTTTTTTTAGGATTTTTACTTTATTACAAAACTCTTTTTTCTCTTTATCTCTTTATTTCTTTATTTCTCTGTATTCTTTATGTCTTGAGGCTTTTAAAGGGTTTTAGTTGCTTTTATGGATTTCTGAAATCAAGGTTCGTGAAAAGAACCGCGAAGACCACAAGTGTTTACTCTATCAACTTTTCTACCGGGAGCCGTAGACAGACGCGTTACTGTTACGCCGCTCAACTTTCCAAAGGATATAAGTAAAAGACAAATGTTCTGCTTTAGATTTCAGAAAAACCAAAGGCCCTCTAAACCTAAAAACCCCCTGAAAAGGGTATTAATTCGGTCCGCTGATCAGACGGCCCTTGGACTCATCACCATCGCTATTCGTTTTGCCTATTTTTCTTTACTCTTTTATAAACTCTTTTATTCTTTTCAACTCTTTTTTTTTTTCAGACTTTTACACCTGTGTGAAATGGCTCGAATTACACCTTCCTCCTGTCATACCACCAGTGACCATTATAATTTGATACAATTCAATATGCAGATATTTAGAAAAGGTCTCTGCCAACCTTTAGGTGGAGATCTCCTGGTCACTGACAGAGTCTGGAAGTCAGTACTGTCACGAGGAACCTCGAAGCGGCGATTATCGGTGGCCAAATTCACTCCTTATTCCCAAGAAACTCAAAAACAAATTAAAAAAAATTTAAAAATCAAAAACATTCCTGTTTAAATCACGTCGGGGTCACCATTTGAAGAAAGCCTGGAAAACCAGTCTATCCCCCCAGGTTCCGGCATGTTCGTTTATTAAACAGAAATTAGACAATACAAAGGAATAAGGAGTCCAATTATTAAATTTAATAAAGCCATGTCAAACAGTTTACAGATTAATCTGGGTCAGAACTGCATACCATACTCGTGTGAGATGGCATGAAGTACTGGCACCCTGTAATTCAAGTTACAGTTGTCATATAGTCAGAGCATATCAGTCTTGATTATATCATTTACAAAACAGAATGTGAAAAACAGATCATTTCAACAACAGGGTGACCTCGAAGTCTCCATTTCTATCATTGTTTAGTCTTCATCAGTGTGGCTCATTGTACAGTCAGAACACAAAGTTCATGATGACACAGAACATTATAAGCTTCTGTACTTTTAATCAGTTAAGTTATTTTCCAGACAAATTTCTCAGGGAAGTAAACGTACGTAAGTAAATGTATGTAGCATATATCATATTCCAACACACTTTATCAGTGAGAGAATAACAATCAGGAACAATCAATATAAGGACGCGAGGGAATGAAGAAAGTGAAAAAACAGGGACAAATATGTTTGCAGCCAAAAAACTGAGCACAAAGAGCGAGGACCAAAAGAAGTCCCAGCCGGCACCGCATATAAAACACCAGCACAGGACCGTAAGGTAATGAACACACAATCCAGCTACACAAGCAGAAATGCGACATGAGGTCGGCCACATATCGAGCATCTAACCAAGCTAGCTCCAAAACAGAAGCTGCTGTTAATCTGCTGCACTGACGCTGAACTTTATTGTAGTTTATTGTAGAATTTACTGAGTTTGGGAGTTCATGTTTTTCTTTGTTTCTCCCTGTTGATATTCATGTGTGTCCTTAATATTACACACATTTACCACACAATGCTGCTGTCTGTGAACAGTTGGTTGTTGAATATATTTATTTAAATGGTATCTTTTGTTGAGTTTTTATTACACAAGAGTTACTCTTGTACCTTGAATCTTGCACCTGACAAAGTATGAAAACTAAAACTAATACTGAAACTAACAAACTAAACTAAAACTAAGCAATAAACGAGCAAAACCACTCTGAAAACTAATTAAAACTAACTGAATTAAAGAAAAAAATGTAAAAACTAACTAAAACTAAACGATAATGAAAAATCCAAAACTATTATAACACGGATTTGGACTCATTTCTTTGGGAGCTCAGACTCGACTCTGGAGCGCCCCCTGCTGCGCTCCCGGCTCAATCGCAGCCACTTCCTGTTCAGTGGGATTGACCGGAAGTGGGCTGTGTCTGCCGTGAAACGCGCGGGTCTGTGCTCGCTGACCTCTTTGTGTGTTTGGAAAAAGTTGCAGCTTCATCCCGCAGCTTGTCATCTAAGGTAAGCAGGAGCTAACTTTAATGTGAGTTCAGTTAATCTGGAGCTGAGCTCCTGAATGAGGTCTTCTGCTGCTCTCCTCGGTGTCTGTTCACTTTATTGTGAACACGCTGAGAGGAGAGTGAGAGAGTGTTTGGAGACAAACACCAGCTAATCATTAGCTCAGCATGCTGGGAGAAGGTGGAGCAGAAACTCTGTTTTTCTGCCTGCTCCAAACCTCTACAGCCTCATTTCTATTTGAAGGGAGAACAGGAAATGGATGAGAGCGATCTGCTGCAGTATCAGGGTCACAATAAACTTTATTGTCCAGCTGCTGTGGATGAACACGTGAGAGGAAGTGAACTCCTAAAATGATGTGCAGAGAGCAGCTGGGCGGTGAGGGGAGAGAAAAGAGGAGCATAGAGATCCCAGCAGCAACACACAGGACAAAACACAAAGTGCAGGAGACAAAAAGCTAAAGACACGCAGCAGTGACCGCGCTCACTGCAGCTACACACAAATGAGCCCTCATTTTCTCAGTCCAGCTAGCAGCACGTAGAATTGCGTTGCGCATTTATACAACATATTACGGTACGGCTGCCGGTCGAACTAAAAAACACGTCGGAAGTCTTGTTATCAGAGCCGGCCCGAGGCATAGGCGACATATGCGGCTGCATAGGACCCCCTGATCACCAGGGGGCCCCCAAGCTCACCTACGTTTGTGATGAAACTGTTTTTTTTTGTTTTTTGTTTTTTTTAAACATGGCAGTGTCCTACAACAAAGAAGACACTATTCCACCTCTTCATATTTGTACAATTGTAACAACACTAATTTAATGAGTAGGCTACTTGCTGACTGACTGTGTGTCAGTGTGAATTCAGGTAGTTTGGAAAGGCTGCATCAGCAGTGCTCCAGGTGACCTGATGGTCCGTCAGTTTCAGTCATTTTTGGATGAAGCTACGAAACAGAAATGTGTCAGAGAGGAGCTGTCCCTGTGAGGCAGAGAGGAGGGAAAAGAGAAGATTAGAGGAAGAAAAAGACAAAGGTAGGGCTGCAACTAAAGATTATTTTGGTAGTCGAATAATCTGTCATTTTTGTTATCGATTAGTGGATTAGTCAATGATTATTTCAATCTTAACTCACCTGTTGAAGCCGGCCCACCTGTTAGCATCACCTTGTTCTCTTCTCACGATTAAAAAAATGACCCTTAAAAATACAAGTTTGAAACTAATCAAATGTATTTTTAACATTAATGTGACCATCACGATAAATATCAAAAAATGCATGTTAAAGTAAATGCCATTTTTCTTTTTAAATGAAAATATAATGTGCAAATAAATAAAAATGGCTAATGTCCAAAAGTTCAAATAAGGCTTCAAATTAAATCAAAAAGATTTTTCCGTCCAAAACAGCTGAAAAGTTTACAGATGAGTCAGTTCATACAGAGGTTTATTATTCAGAATGAACGTTGATGTTAATATGAGGGAAAAAAATAGGAGCCAACGTAGCTGCTCCTATTGTCCTTCACTCGTTAGCTAACATCACTGAAATGGCGCTGCTTAGCAAACATTATCCATGAGAGCTTGTTTCCGACAGGTAAACTAACAGAAACATTACTGTACAAACATTAACAGGTATCTATGACGCACTAACGTACCCATCCAGAGCTGACGTCACAGCTCCAGGGTGCCGGCGTTTTAAACGCTCAGCACTGCAGCGATGCTGCCGTGGAAGGAAAGCTCTGCTCTGCATTCAGCTTTATTTTGTTTTCTGTCAAATGCTCCCACACCTTTGACAGTCTGTCTCCATTTTCTGTAATTTTCACCACCCTCCTCTCTGTTCCACTAGCGTTGCGCTGTTGTTACTTTCTTCTTCGTTGGTATTGTTGTTGCTGGCAGACAATGGAGGCAGTACTGCCCCCATATCTTCCTGTAGTGCAGTGCAATTACAAAATCACACGATAAGCGGAATAAAATAGATGGATGGGTTTAAAAATACGACGCTTCGACGATTAAATTCCACGTCGACAAATTTTTGTAGTCTACGTGATCGCTTACGTCGATGAATCGTTGCAGCCCTAGACAACGGTATGTTTCCATGAGTAATTACAACAGTTTAGTTTGTAACCAGCTCCAAACGTACTATCGCTAGCTGGCTAAGTATGGTATTTATCATGTCACTGTGTCACTGTCAAAAACAACCTGTCAGCCGGTGTCACCTTCCTTACTCTGTTACTAGTTAATATACGTTTTTCTTGGCTCTTATCATCAGGGTTGTGGGTTTATGACCCAGCGTTTAGGACATTCATTTTTCAATTTATATTGTTAATGTTACTGTTTGATTCCTAGTTTATTGTGTTGTTGCAGTTTTGAATTTGTCTTTTCCTGCTATTCCTGGTTGGTTTCATTGTTTCTATTCTCAGGCTTCTTAGATTTCTGAGTTCTGTTCTTGGCTGTTGTTCACTTTCTGTTTAATCCTGTTTCAGTTCTCAGCCTTCTTGTGTTCCCGATTCTGTTTGGTGTTTCATTGTTTCTGGTTTGTTCTCCTGTTAAGTGGATTTAGTCCTGGTGCCTGCTATATTTAAGTCCTCCTCTTGTGTCTAGTTATGATCTTGTTGCTCTAGTGTAGGTGTTGTAGTCCCTCAGTGTGTCTGCTTCCCTGTTTCCTCAAGGCAGCATTTGTTTCCATGTCTACCTCCTGTTTTACTTTGTATCATATTCAGTTTTACTCCCCATGTCTTGTTCTGCTGTGCTCCCTGGTGTGTCCTGATCACCTCGTGTGTGTGTCGTCTGTGTCCTCCTGTTCTTTGTCACATCATCTCACTCAGGTGTGTTTCCTGGTTCAGAGTTTCCCTGAGTATTCCTAGTTGTTGACCTATTAGCTCCAGGTGAACTAGTTTCCTTGTATCTGACGTGCATCCAGAAACAAAGCTGTGTATTTCTGGGTTCACGCTTTTTTCTCCTGAGTCCTGTGTTTGGGTCGTTATCCTGCCTGCCACACTGCAGAATCATGACTTATATTTCAGGGCTGTTCAATAGTTACAAGGTTCAGTTGATGGGACATGCTAGCTTTGCATATCTTGGTTTTATTCATGCATATTCAGACAGAACTGCATTTGTGAGCTGTGGTTGTTTATCCTGGTTCAGTCACTGTTCCTGTGGTGACAGCATTTTGTTGTTCTCACACTGTGTTCAGGTTGCATTGATAGACTTTTGGACCTCACTTTTATGCCTCATTTGTGCTCTTTGGGTGCCACCATGCCATTTTGTGTTATAGCAGCGTAATAACATTTACAGTACTGGGCCCAATTGTTGACCACTTGTGTTTGATATTATTCTATGGATGCTCGGCAATTCTGTGTGCTGCATAATTATTATTTATATATTGTAAATGCTTATTTATTAGTCTGTGCATTTTCAGAGTTATGCAAAAATATACATCTTCTGGATGAAAAGAGCATGTCCAACATGTCCAAAAGCAGGTCAAACACCCTAAATTTCATATTTCCTAAAAAGTCTATGCCCTCTAGATTGGATATGGGATGCATTCAAGTATGTCATGGACATAGTTTCACAATGTGTGTCATTTAGAAATACATTGTTTTTCAATGAGCTGACAGTGAAACAGCGATGCATCCCAAAAAATTGATATTCAACTTCAGCCTTTCAGCAATAATAACGGTTAGGCTCAGGGGACAATGAAGTGGTATGAGGGGGGGCCCCAAATCAAATTTTGCTTAGGGCCCCTTCAAGGCTTGGGCCGGCTCTGCTTGTTATCCTTCAGTTTCCACCATTGCAATGTGTAGTTCATAAAAAACAAATACTGTCAAGCCTCTAAATACTCAGCTTTGTAAAGGTGTAATTTATTTATCATCTTAAACTTTTAATATAAAAATGAATTAATGTATGCTGCACTGTTTTACTCAAATTGACATTTTTGAAGTGTATTTATAGGAGCACTGTTAAAGGTGACGCAGGCTTAAACCTGATTCTTGCTCAGCTTGACCCCCACTGTATATGGACTGACTTTCCTCTCAAATAACTTTATGGTTTGGGAGAAAATTGCTTTCAAAATACACTGAAAGTACAGTAATGTAGCTGTAACATATAGGCATTTTGAAGATGATGATGAGGAGGGAGAAGTGTGAGTGTTTTTTTTTCTTCCTCCTCCCTATCTACTCCTGCTTTTGTGGCTTCGCTGCTTTCTTCACACATCCCTGAACTGGAAGTTAAATTATGGATCTGGTCAGCTGGTCTCTCAACACTATTGATGATCATCACGAGGAGATTGGGAGAAGGGGAACCCTCTTTCCTCTGGTCCGACTACATACCCAGCTGGCTATGTTATGGATTCCCGTGGAGGATGGAAGTATGGAAGATGATGTGCCTGGCTGTACTGTGTGGACGTGGCATACATTGGTTTATTGATACCAGGATTTCTTCGATTGGACTTGGGGACACTGAGTTTATCGTGAAGTTCTGGGCTGCCGTTCGGACCCTAGTAAGGCTGCCTGTGAGGGATGCAGAAGCTGTATGAACTCAATCAGCCTCAGTAGAGCTGAATCGAAATGGATTAGATCTGAAGGAGTGTTTGAGTGTCTGTTTCTGCGTGGCGGAGTAGAGCCAAAAATTCGGATGAGTGGATTTTATTCCTTGAGAGATAACCAGAAACTGTAAGGTCTGCCAGCAATCAGTTATGACAGCCTGCACCAAAACAATTGTAGTGTTTGGATTTTGGCTCCGGGGCAGCCTTGGCTGGATGGCGTGTATCTAATCATCTCCTGGAGATGTTATCTAAACAATGCTCTACGCCCCCACTCCGTGTTGTGATCTGTGTGAACTGATACGCCTCGCGACCTTGCTGATGAACATTTCCATCTCTGTCAGGACTGTTTGGTCCAGAGAGAGTTGGGTCAGCTCGTCACCACCGGGTAACCGCCCCTCCCCTCCTTTGCTCTTGCTTGCCTTACCTTAGCTTGCTATTGCAGAGGTTTTCTGGAACCTCATACTGTGTATGTGTATGTATACAAAGTGTGAGATGATTTTTCCTCTCTCTCATCTATCATTATGTGTAATGCTACAGGGCTTTCAAATTGTTTTGGAGTAGCAGGGGGGCATGCCAAAGTAGCAGCCGCCTTATGACCGAGACCGAAGCCATGACGGCAGCAGACGATATGAATAGTCACATGGCAGAAGAGGTGGCCAAAGTACTGACATTCTGTACTTAAGTAGAAGTACAAGTACTTGTGTTAAAAACTACTCTGGTAAAAGTTGAAGTACTGGTTCAACTTCTGTACTCAAGTAAAAGTAAAAAGTACTACTCAAAGTAAGAAAGTAAAAGTAGGTCCTTGGAGGACGTTTCTACCTCTTTCTTACATCTTTCTCCATCTGAGTGAAGTTATCTCATTCTTTGCTCTCCCTTAAAATACAGCAGCTGTTCTTTTAGCTAGCAGACACACTGTGTGACAAATTGCAGACACTTTTTTTGTCCTTTATGGTTTTCAGTCATTTATTTTCCTCACCATTCCGGCGTGCAGCCTCTATGTAAAGCGCAACTTCCTCTGGCTCTTTCCGGTCTCCGAGCAAGTGTTGCAGGAGCCTCTCCCTCTACCGGTGTGGGTGTCTGTTCCCTCCCTCTCTGTTGTTCCGACTTCTGTGAAAAACCTGCCCACAATCAAAGGCCGGCTCCCGCACTGACTGGAAATGCAAACGTTTCTCAGACACATTAAACCTAAAGTAACGAGCGTGTTTTGGAAATGTAAGAAGTAGAAAGTACAGATAAAATGTGTAAAAATGTAGGGAGTAAAAGTAAAAAGCTGTCAGAAAAATAAATACTCAAGTAAAGTACAGATACCTGAAAAATCTACTTAAGTACAGTAACGAAGTATTTGTACTTCGTTACTGTCCACCTCTGCATGGTAGTCACATGGCAATCGTGAACATCAAATGGCTCATACTGAAAGAACGTAAATATTGCCACGTGCGTCCACATTGGGCCGGGAATGGAGAAGGCGGACGCGCAAGAATTTTTTTTTAGGAAAGTTAAAAAGTAGACGGCGCAGAGTGGTGGAGTAGGTGGAAAATGCGCTTGCCACTGGTATAATTTGAAAGCCCTGCACTATTACTTTTTCATCTTTTGTAACCTTTTGTGATGGCTGCAAGGCCACAGACACTCGTCTCCCTGTTTGTCTGTTTGTTTGTCTTTTCTTGGATGGATGTTCTGTTAACTATAATTTCCCCATTGTGGGATCAATAAAGTATCATTCCTTCCTTTTGATGCAGCATTTTATTTGTTTATTTTATTTTTTTTAATTTTCCTTTTTA
>JACBYM010001166.1:0-12085 GCA_013435755.1 Amphilophus citrinellus | reverse complement strand
GGAAATCCACAGACATATATGCTGACATATCACAGCAACGGGCCCACCCGCTCAATGCGGCGTCTGCAAGCACACAAAAAGACCCACTACCGCTATCAAGGTCACGTGACTTATTGTACAAACCACTTTCTGCTATCTAGTTGAGGTATGGCCAGGGATTCTTGGGGGTCCAGGTGATGCCAAAGCATATGAACGGACGCAGTACGAAGGCTGTATGTATCCAAAACACAGTGACAGCGGAGGATTTCAGCTTTCCAAAACTCTCCAAAAGTCGCTGACGTCACTGGGAAAAGTCGCTACATTTGTCACGAGTTCCTTTTAGGAAAAAAAAAGAAGTCTAAATCTAGCCACAAAGTTGCTAAGTTGGCAACACTGCCATGCTGTCACTTCCTGCATGATTTACGGGTGAAGCGGTGAGGGAGAGAGGCGGGGCAGTGTGAACTTGTACAGAGACAAACTGGTAGAAAAGAAAGGTGAACTGGTGGATCTACAAGTATGAGTGTAACACGACTATATTGATATAAACTACAGTGGCTTGCAAAAGTATTCATACCCCTTGAACTTTTCCATATTTTGTCACATTACAACCACAAACATAAATATATTTCACTGGAATTTAATGTGAAAGACCAACTCAAAGTGGTTACAATTGTGAAGTGGAACGAAAATTATACATGATTCAAAACATTTTTTACAAATAAAAAACTGAAAAGTGTGGTGTGCAAAAGTATTGAGCCCCCCTGAGTCAATACTTTGTGGAACCACCTTTTGCTGCAATTACAGCTGCAGGTCTTTTAGGGTATGTCTCCACCAGCTTTGCACATCTAATGACTGAAATTTTTGCCCAGTCTTCTTTTCAAAACAGCTCAAGCTCAGTCAGATTAGATGGAGAGCGTTTGTGAACAGCAGTTTTCAGATCTTGACACAAATTCTCGATTGGGTTTAGGTCTGGACTTTGACTGGGCCATTCTAACACATGAATATGTTTGGTTTGAAACCATTGTAGCCCTGGCTTTATGATTAGGGTCGTTGTCTCAAGTCTTTTGCAGACTCCAACAGGTTTTCTTCCAAGATTGTCCTGTATTTGGCTCCATCCATCTTCCCATCAACTCTGACCAACTTCCCTGTCCCTGCTGAAGAGAAGCAGCCCCACAGCATGATGCTGCCACCACCATATTTGACAGTGGGGATGGTGTGTTCAGAGTGATGTGCAGTGTTAATTCTCTGCCACACATAGTGTTTTGCATTTTGGCCAAAAAGTTAAATTTTGGTCTCATCTTTTATTGCATATAAAACTATATCAATATATCTTAAAAAAAACTCAATATATTGCCCAGCACTACTCCAACACAAGTGTTGGAGTATGAATGTGTGGATGTTAGACAGCAAGCACTTAGCTTAGTTTCATTGTTTGAATGGCTGAATGCAAACAAGTTGTATAAGTTCTTTGAGTGCTCAGAGTAGAAAAGTGCTAGATAAGAACTAGTCCATTTACCATCACTGACACACTCGCCTTTCATCAAAACACACTTCATTTCAGACAAGAAAAAAAGATGAAGAAGAAGAAATTTCCATGTTGAAGGGAAGTTATGTCTGAAGACAAATGAGGTTCACTTGGTAAATAAGCAGATAAGACAGAGAATAGAAACACAGTCAGTGAACTGACCTCAGAGTCTGCAGTCTACATTCTGGACTCTCCAGAAAACCACACAGTTTCTTCACTCCTGAATCCTGCAGCTTGTTCTGATCCAGGTCCAGCTCTCTCAGATGGGAGGGGTTAGACTTCAGAGCTGAGCTTAGAGACACACAGCTGATCTCTGACAGGCTGCACCTCCACAATCTGAACAAAGAATAAAACAAAGAGATCAAATCATTGATGATCAATCAGATGTGTTCAGGTTTTAAATGTGCAGCTCAACATTATTATGACCTAATCAATGAGCTTTTCTATCAATGAGGAGCATGAATTTGTCCTTCTGATACTGTGAATCATAATCATGTCAGCTTTCTACACACAGCATCCAGATGAAGTTTTTGGCTCAGTTCAATCATGAAGATCTACCTGCTGACCTGCATTCCTGTCATTGGGCTGCTTCTCTCTTCTTTCCATCATTTCCACTTTCCCACACCGTCAAACTCAATTCTGTCCTCATCAGCTGTTCCAATAATCTTACCCGCCTTTGTGAGCGCATCACTTCCTGTTTCCTGTCCTTTCAAACTCAGAGCCATTCTGTCATTCTGCCTTTCACACTCATTTGTGCAACAGCCGTCCTCAGAGAGCCTCATCCCAGCAGGGCCGGATCTAGACTGCTATGTTTGGGTGGGCAGCTAAAAATTATTGGTGGGCGACTTTGTTGAGATGAAGGTTTGAGAAGCCGACTAGTGACCTGCAGGTTGCTGGTTTGAGTTCCTGTTCAGATGGTGCCATCTCTGTACCTCTGTGTGTGTGTGTGTGTGTGTGTGTGTGTGTGTGTGTGTGTGTGTGTGTGTGCACTTGTCTTTATATCGTTGTGTGGACTGACCCCTGACAAACAACCAACATTATGCTGCTGCACGCCATTGTGTGGACCATTTGCCTGGTCCACGCAAAACTAATGCCTAGGAACGCCTCCTTTAGTCCCAAAGAATATGCTGTGTAAATTTCAGAAAAAGTCCTCATTAGAATAGTAAACTCAGAAAAGTGTGTGAGTGCTAGTGCTCTGGAGCTCCCCCTAGAGTATAAACTCTGGTACTACAGGCAAAAATACTAGCGGAGGTATCCAATTTTCTGATTGGCTAATACTGGGGAATTTTGTGATTGGCTCTTTTTGGTCATGTGACAACATGGCTGGGGCGATGGCCAGGAATGTGTGCAGAACCAATGACAGGGAGTTCATTTTAACAAAAAACAAAATGGTGGTTATTCAATTCTAATTTGAGAAATCTTTGTTTAAAGTATTATTCAGTTTAAATATACAGTGAAAAAGAAATATTTATGAACAGTGCATATGTAAGTATTGCTTCCATTTGTGTATCTTTTTAAATGCTGCTAGAACTGCAACAAAATAATATAAAGCAATAATAAAAGCAAAGGAGTTACACTTACATATTATGCATCCTTGTCCCAGTGCACATTTTCTTTCCACTAATGAGTTTGCAGAAATTCAATAAAAAGTGCTCATAACAAAACATTTTAATCCAGGTGTTAGAATATCCACCATGTTGTTTCCGCATGAACCATCATGTGGTTTTCAAGTGAGACACTAACTGCAGTAAGAGGAAGTGATGTCATTTTTCTGGGTAATGCCATTCTTTTCTCCAAGGCCTATCACAGTGCCCCTGGTGCTATTAAAAAGTAATTTTTGCCTTTGTGCCTTTCTGTAGAAGTTCCTGAGACTCTTAGAACTTTGATTTGATTGTTGTAAATAGTTTGTTTTCATGCACATGCTGTCTTTTAGCAAATTGTGCATATTAGGCTTTTTCACCCAACAGTTTAAAAATGAGCATATTGCAAAAATGAAGTAATAAACACACTGAAAATAAAATTTCTGTAGTTTAAATGGCTTTTGTGCAACTATTTTTAAATTTACAATTTTAGTTACTGGGATTAGGTTAATTGGACACTCTAAATTGCCCATAGGTGTGAATGTGAATGGTGAATGGCTGGCGACCTGTACAGGGTTTACCCTGCCTCTCACCCTAAGTCAGCTGGAATAGGCTACAGCCACCCCACAGCCCTGAACAGGATAAGTGGAAGAGAATGGATGGATGGATGGACAGCTTTGACATTTATGCGTCTAGGAATGTATGTGTGAACAAAAGATTTTTCATTTATTTGTGAGTGAGTCACCTCTGTGTTTTCTTTAGTTATTATAGAGTTCTTACATATTACTAAAACTTGGGCTATAAAGGTTGGATTAATGAAATGCAAGTTGAAATATTAAGGGAAAATGCCACTGTAGCATGTATAAATGTGAAGCTATGGTGTGGATGATTTGTTCTGTGGTAGATAATTATGGTTTAAACACCTTTAACCCATTTTAAATGTTTCCTAATATATTTGACATCTTGCCATGTGCACAGTTGAACCAGTGCATGCTTTAAACGATGTAAGGAAACAATTGCCTTAGAAATTTCACAACTATACAGTATCCATTTTCATTATAGATAGGTTTTGATCTAAACGTAAATATTTAATCTGCTAAAGTAGATATTTTGACTGTACACAAAGGTGGACAACTAATACTCATGAAGACAAGTGTAAATTTTTATAATTTGTTCCTTTGTGATTCAGTGAATTTTATATATTTTATGCATGAAGGCTCCTCTATGGTGTCACATCAATGATTTTAAACACCGTTTCTTTTCACAGGTGATCAGAGAGATATGTAATCCTTATGTTAAATACAAATGAGTCATTCAGGAAAACGATTATACAATAGCACTTATTACTACTTTATTACTTATTACTACTACTTAAACCAGTAGTAGTAAAGAAGGAGTCCAAGGTGTTGTTTTAAGTCTGGTAAGGCAGAACTGTGTTAAATTTGCACACTTAGTGAAATCACAAATTAAAAAGTTTTGTCAGTTTGCTGGTTTGGAGCATTTACAATGCCAAGAAAGAAAGATATCATCAATGATGTTAGATAAGCAATTGTTGCTTTCCATCAATCATGAAAGGGTTACAAGGCCATTTCTAAAAAATTTGAAGTCTATTACTTTCACAGGTGGGAAATAAACGAACAATAAAAAATTAACCCGTTGATAATCAAATGTCTGACTTATTGCTGGCAATATGGACCAAGCTCTTGTTGCTGTTGTACAGTGACTGAATGGCCTGCAGCAATGGGCCAGACACCCTATACTCCTGCAGCATCTTCCACAGGATACCCCAAGGGATGTTTGTCTCCTCCAAGTCCACATGACACCTGTATACTGGATGGGCAAACTCCCACACACACTTGAATATCCTTGAGAGGATAAACAGCTGGCCCAGCGTTCCGCGACCAGGACAAAAACCACATTGATCCTGTTGAATCTGAGGTTTGACTGATGAACGAACCTTCCTTTTCAGCACCCTGGCATAGACCTTACCAGGAAGGCTGAGGACTGTGACTAAAGCCTCAGTTGAAGTCAGCAGTGTCCCACCCACTCTATAGACCATGTGAGTAGAGCGCCGCTTTCCCCTCCTCGGTTTGCTAGAATCGCTTTGAGGCCGTCCAAAAGTCTTTTTCCATGGCCTCACTGAACTCCTCCCACTGTCCAAGCAGCATTCTGCTTGGCCTGCTGGTACTGGTCAGCTGCTCTAGGGTCCCAGAGGCTAACCAAGCCTGGCTGGTGGCCTCCAGCTAGCAGTGGAAGGGTTAACAGCTGAGTGTGAAGCAGGTGGCATGAGAATTAGCATTAATTAATTGCTGCCCCAGGTGGAAGTGTTTAAGTATCTTGAGATCTTGTTCACAAGTGATGGGGGAAGGGAACAGAACATTGACAGACAGATCGAGGCTGCATCTGAAGTGATGTGGACGTTGCTCCAGTCCATCATGGTAAAGAGGGAGCTGAGTATAAAAGCAAAGCTGTCAGTCCCTATCCTCATCTATAGTCATGAGCTTTTGGTAGTGTTCAAAAGAATGAGATCACAAATACAGGCGGGAGAAATGAGCTTCTTCCAAAGGGTGGTTGTCCTGTCCCTTTACAGTAGAGTGAGGTGTGCAGCCATTCAGGAGGGGCTTAAAGTAGAGCCGCTGCTCCTCCACATCAAAAGGAGTCAGTTGAGGTGGTCTGACTAGGATGCCTCCTGGGTGCCTCTTATGTGAGGTGTTTCTGACATTTTCCACCGGGAGGAGGCCCTGGGGCAGACCCAGACACGGTGGGTCTGCCCCAGGCCAGCCAAGAGATGCCTTGGGTCCCTCTGGATGAGCTGGAGGAGAGAGGTCTGGGCTTCTCTGCTTAGGCTGCTGCCCCCGTGACCCAGCCCCAGATAAGCAGAAGAAGATGGATGGGTGGATGGATGGATGGATAATCAAATGGATTCCAGATGGTATTGCATGGTGGAGCAAAATCTAATGGTATTTATCTGTATTCAAAATTCCATCAGTTTTGACAAGCTCTCTAACATCACTGGCTTAAATGCAACCCAAACAATTTAAAAGCCTCCCCCATCTTTTACAGATGGCTGTAAGCACCTTTTGGGTGGCTGTAGCTCAGGAGTTAGAGCAGGTTACCTACTAATCAGAAGGTTGGTGGTTTGATTCCTGGCTGCTCCGGGGTGCATGCCAAAGTATCATTGGGCAAGATACTGAACCCCAAGTTGTTCTCCAATGCAAGCGTTGGTGTGTGACTGTTTAAAGCACTTAGTTTATGGAAGTGCTTGTTAA
Organism: Amphilophus citrinellus; assembly: GCA_013435755.1. Lineage (NCBI taxonomy): Eukaryota > Metazoa > Chordata > Actinopteri > Cichliformes > Cichlidae > Amphilophus > Amphilophus citrinellus. The sequence goes on along the minus strand of JACBYM010001166.1, from coordinate 5,732 downwards.
AGATTAAAGTTCATGACAATACAATGAGGTAGAAACTGAACAAGTATAGTGTGTTTGAAAGGCGCCTCATTCTAAATGTAACATGACAGTGTGGATTAGGTTTGCAAAGTTGTGTCTGAACAAACCATCAGACTTCTGGAATAGTGCTATTTGAACAGAGGTGGAGATATTTGTTATAAACCAAACAAAGAACATCAGCACAAACACTTCATACTATCAAACATGGATGATGTTTTGATTTCAGCTTGTTTAGCACCAGCAGGACCTGGGCACCATGCAGTCATTGAGTTGACCATGAATATATCAAAGTATTCCAGAGTCAAAATTGAGGGTGTCTGTTCAACAGCAATAGCTTGACTGAAATGCAACAGGACAATGATCCCAAGCAAAGCAGCAAATTTAAAATGGATTGTCTGAAAAAAAAAAATTGTTGCAATGGTCCAGTCAAAGCCCTCAAATAGGCAGATTTTAATCACCAATTACCGTAACTCCAGTAACTGCATGTCTTTGGACTGTGGGAGTAAGCTGGAGTACCAGAGAAAACTGACACAGACACAGGGAGAACATGCAAACTCCACACAGAGAGGCCTAGGCCAAGGTGGACTCTTTAATCGGAATTTCAGTTCACCTGGTCTACCAGTGAGGTGATATCAAAATATTAAAACCATATTACAATGATTTAAATATATGAATATAAATTAAGTTTATTAATTTTGCACTAATCATGTAGTATATATTGTGATTGTATGTACTACGAAGCACATGTAACATCTGTATAATGTTTAATTAAAAGCATCGTAATGCCCTTTAACAAAAAATTGCATAAAATGAAGTACGAAGTTGTGTAATGATGTTTCTCTACATGCTTTTTGGCTCTGGCATTCAGAGCAGTGAAGGGCGGGCAGGGGACAGGGTGGGGGAAGGGAAGCAGCAATCAAGCAGCAATCGAGCACCTGCCGCTGCGAACAGCCAATGTTGCATTCATGTGAAATTGGAGTATTGACAAACTCAGCACATTTTATCTGTAAATGGAGAAATATTTAACCCCTCATATTTTGTTTTATTTATATATATAACAGCAAGTTTAGTTCCCTGAGAGAGATTAACTTTATGAGAATTATTTATGCATTTTAAAATTGTATTAAAAGTTCCATTAACAGAAACGTACATTTGGTTGCGCACTTTCCTGGTGGACCTGAATGCATCGTCACAAAAGCTCAGTGTTCGGAGGCTGGAGGGAGCACTGTGCAGAGCATGCGATGGCAAGGACGAGTTAAAAAAAAAAAAAACTTTACAGCTGATTCAGGTAAGACACCAATTTTTATTAAACTATGTTATGCATTTTGGTTACCCCCCCCAAAAAAGAATGGTACTGATAACTAGCTTATCGCTGAAGCAGCTTCGTTAGGGTTAGCTTAATTAGTCAGGTCATTATGTAAACTAATGGCAGCCATGCTAAACAGAACTGTTCTGCAGTTTAAAAAAAAAATTCTATCAGAGTAAACAAATATAACCAACCAACTGAAGCAATGGGCAACCACATTTTGCACGAGTATGTGGGTGATAGCAATGCTGCTGGTGCTGCTAAGGTTAGCCAAACTCTTCTTAATCTGTTTGCAACATTACATCCAGCGCGAATTGCTGTGCATTTCAGTGACGGGCAAAACATGATTTGATTCACATGGAACTTGATTAATGGTTTTACGTAGCTCCTAGAAGACACATAAATTTTCTTTGGTTTAATTTTGTTCATTTAATTGTGTTCATTTTAAAATGTTTTCTGCTTTTCCCAACTCCAATATTATCCTTCTGCCTAGATGTCACTTGAGGTAATTGGCAAAAAATAGTACTTTAACGCTTAGCGTGATAAAAAAAAAAAAACAGCATAAAATGAGGTGTAAAGTTGTGTAGTGATGTTTCTCTACATACTGTTTGGATCTGCGCATTCAGAGCAGTGAAGGGTGGGCAGGGGACAGGGTGGGGGAAGGGAGGGCAGCAATCAAGTTGAAGCTCAACTTCAAAGGTGCCGCCATCTGCGGACTTTAACCGTAATAACCCTATATTGGATGTGAAGAGCAATTTCTCAACTATTACAATCCGTTTGAATTTTTTTTAATAAGACAAACGGTCGTGTAATTATGGTAATTCAAATCGTGTTTGATCACATGTCTCAGCGGTGATACGGTCAGGTTAACCTGCTGTTCACGGCAAGTAAGGGTTAACTTTGAGCTGTGGTCAGCTCTCCAATAAATGGCTCACAAGGTGAGAGGTTGGGTGTAAATGGGGGAGATGTTAACAGGTGTGAAGTGCAAAGACTCTCATTAAAATAAGTTCCCAAATAATTAATAACCTATCATGTAGTGCAGGAATCCTCAAATCCAGGCCTTGAGAGCCCCTGTCCTGCAGGTTTTAGATGTCTCTGCTTCAACACACCTGAATCAAATATAGAAGTCATTAGCAGCACTCTGGAGAACTTGACTGCATACTGAGGAGGTAATTCAGCCATTTGATTCAGGTGTGTTGGATCAGGGACACATCTAAAACCTGCAGGACACCGGCCCTCGAGGCCTGGATTTGAGGATCCCTGATCTAGTGTGTAGTAATTTCCTGTTTCAATTTCCATAGCTCTGTCTCATGTGCAGTCTATTTAGTTTAGCTGCCCCTTATTTCATTAGTCAGATTCTGTTCACCTGTGTCCTGGTCCCCCAGCTCTGTCCTCCCTAAATACCTTGTGTGTATTTAAGTCCTCAGTTTGTTGTTTCATTGTCCCTTCTTGGTGTGGTCTCTCTGCCCTTCTCCTGCAGTCTTTAGTTCCTGCTCTGCAGATGTTCTTGGTTTTGTATTCCTGTGTGCCATCTGAATTAAAACTGGGTTCTGAGCATATTTCTCTTATCTGTGGAGTTCTGCTTTTGGGTCCAATCCTGCCTGCACACGGCCAAATTATGATATTAAGAACAGGATGTAATCCGGTAATGTAATTTGGCTTTGTGATGAGTCCTCAGTACAAAGACATCTTAAACTGTTTTGAAATAAGAATGAGACTAGATTATAATTTAAGATGAACATTACTGATAACTCTGCTTTTAAAACTTAAAATTGAGCTCAATAGTTTTATACTGGATAGCTTATATGCAGCGATGCCCCCGATATTCTCTTCTCTCATGAATTGGTTGTGAGCCTCACTTTGTTATGTGTTCTGAATAACAGCATCCTCAGCTATGAAAGCATGTAGATGAATTGCTTTTTCTTTGCTTTATTTGGGGTTCTTTTCTAATGTGTACTGAAACTGTTCTTCACAGATGGTGAACACCGAAAAGATGGAGGAACAAGAGGAGGATGTGGTATGTGTACTTTTTATCTTTCATGTGGTCTTTAAGTGATAACGTAGAATTCCATTTCCGGGTCCAAACTCTCCAGTGTTCAATACTCAGCAACTGCTGTGTCCCTCGTTGACCGATCCGAATGTAATAGTGAACAGTCACTGGGCTGCCGTTGCTGTCCATTTATGGGCATCTTGACCCCGAAGTGACGTCAGACGTAAAGACCAGATACAGAGATGGGTACCAAAAGCTATTATTTATGCTGTCATGACTATCTTCTGAAGCCTCGTCTGACTGCCTCAATCCAGCTGCCTGCTAAAGCAGTAGAGAAGGTCGCCCTGTCACTTGGTGTTGGCTCTCACGCGGTATTGTATATCTGTTCTGTTCGGAGAACAGTTTTTTCTGTTGTTAGATGTATATCTGGAAAATCTTAGTGTAATCCTCACTATTTAAATAGCAGACTCTTGCGAACACATTATTCACATCATACACTTCATGTGTTTTTAGAAATTACGCTAGCGCAGCAAGTACCTTAGCCCTTAACCGACTCACTACCAGCATGGCTTCTCCTGTCCTCATGCACTTTCCTGCGCTGGGTGTCACATGTTTAAGTTACTCCTCGCCTCATTTAGCATAAGGTACGTGTAATAAAGTGTACTCTGTTGTAGCTCTGGGGCAGGTTCGGAATTAGAGAGCGGCTCGAATGGAAAATCTATATCAGCCAGGCCCCCTAGTGGGTGGACCATGGAGCTTGAGCGTTAGCTCCCCCAGAAATCACGACAGCAGGGAAAAAAGCAGGCTGGGTGACGGGAGGAGAAGCGTAGCCTAAGGAGCCCAGGGTACCACCAACATGTACGGATCTAACGTTTTCCAAGTCAGCAAACACACCCGCCGAGAACAAACGCTGGGTATGGCGACGCTGTTTTGAGAAACGTGAAGCTAGAGAAACCAGCGACCACAGTCAAATTCTTCCAGGGCCAGAGAGCGAAATTCATGGAAAGTTGAAAATGCTGGTAAGGCAAATCGTAGATTTGGTAAGATCGTATTCACGTCGGCAGGAATGACACCCGGTGCGCAATCGGAGGGCATAAAATTAATATTGATCTGGGTGTAACGTTGCAAAAAAAATGGTAGGACGCGGTAGTTTTGGGCCCCCCCACCAATCAGACAGAGAGACATGTAAGCCGCATTCCGACCTGAACGCGGGCTGTCCGGCAGTGGTGTCCAAAAACGACGGGGGCTTCAGAGATAATTGGCAAAGTTTCGGGGAAACCTGGGCCTTGTTAGGAGAGAAGGCTCCAGCCCACTTGGACGGGCAGCTCTATGTCTAGAATCGGCCAATTATTAACCCTAAAAACGACTACCCAGGTGGAACAAACAGAGCTGCAGTCGTACACGAATCTCTGCCTTCTCTCCCTCATGCCATCCCCACAAAAACCAAGCCCCACAGAGTCAGTGCCTGCTCCCTGAATTGAATTGAAATAAATAGAATTGGAGTCATTTTTGACCAGGATATGTCCTTCAATGGCACATAGTAAACAAATGTGTAGGACCCGCCTTTTTGTATTTGCGCATATTAGCTAAAAATAGACATCCTTCTCAGAGTGATGCTGTGAAAGCTAATGTCATTGGTGCACAATTACTTCAGGCTGGACTGATTGTAATATTCATTTATATCAGGTCTTTCCTAAAGCCCCTGAAAAGCCCTTCAGCTGATCACAAAATGGCTGCAGCTAGAGTACTGACAGGTACTAGAAAGAGATAGCCAATTTCTCCATATTGGCCTTCTCGTCATTGACTCCCTGTTAAATCTAGAATATAATTTAAAAATTCCTTCTACCTCACCTACAAGGTCTTAAATAATCAGGCCTCCCCATCTATCTCAAAGACTCATAGTAGCCATATCACCCCAACAGGAGCAACTTCGCGGTCTCAGCCTGCTGGCTTACTTGTGGTTCCTCGGATTACTTAAGAGTAGAATGGGAGGCAGAGCCTTCAGCTTCAGGCCCCTCTTCTGTGGAACCAGCTCCCAGCGTGGATTCAGGAGCCAGACACCCTCTCTATTTTTAAGATTAGGCTCAAACTTTTCCTTTAGAATCAGGGGCTATAGTTAGGGCTGGATCAGGGACCTGAACCCTCCGTAGTTATGCTGCTATAGCCTAGGCTGCTGGGGGTTCCCATTAGGCACTGTTTCTTTTAATTCACTTATTTACTTGTTTATACTCCACTCTGCTTTAATCATTATTGTTATTAAACTCCGCCCTGGTTTGCTGGAGGTTTCTTCCTGGTTTAAAAGGGAGTTTTTGCCTCCCCTGTCACCAATTGCTGCTCATAGGGGGTCGTTTTGACTGGGTTTTTTCTCTGTATTATTGTAAGGTCTTTACCCACATACAAAGTGCCTTGAGCGACTGT
>JACBYM010001165.1:0-20765 GCA_013435755.1 Amphilophus citrinellus | reverse complement strand
TGAATCTTGCACCTGATTAGGTATGAAAATACTAAAACTAATACTGAAACTAACTGAAACTAAGCATGAAACCAAAAATAAAAACTAATAAAAATGAGAAAAACCACTCTGAAAACTAATTAAAACTAACTGAATTAGAGAAAAAAAAGTAAAAACTAACTAAAACTAAACTATAATGTAAAATCCAAAACTATTATAACCCTGCTAATGTATCAGTAACAAGTTTAAGGAACTTTCTTTAAGATGTTGTCCATTTGATATCTGTACCTGTTTATGATATCTGTGTCCAAATTCAGGGACTGCATCCTTCAAGGGCCACATTTGTAGGCTGATTACATCACAGCGAGGCAACAAAGGCTGTCCAAATTCGAAGGATCCTCCAAATGTGGCCAAAAAATTAACTTTCAAGATGTTTTCAGGCGAGAATGTATGTAAACCTCAAATAACTGCTTGGTTTATCAAGATATCGCTGCACTGGAAAAGAGTACCAACGTTTTCAGAGCTGTCCTTTCCTGATGGTCTAACAGTAGCTCTCCGTGCCAGCTGTCAGCTGACTGAGAGGTCAAGGATCACCATACCCAGAGAGAATGTCTGACCTCTGGCATATCTTTTTGAAACCCTCGCTGGCTTTCACCATAGAGTGGAAGTCAAACATAGATATAATTCACTCAGATATCTAACAGTTGATGTTTGGTTTATTTCATTGACCACATACACACCTAATGCATCACAGCAGACACAGCCCCAACCAGTCTGTCAATCTCCCAATGCCTTCAGCCATCACCGCAACAATGGACCAGACACCCCATACTCTCGCAACAGGCTGAGGAGTGATTCTTCGATGGTTGGAGGAAGGATGGTTGGATGTTTTTAAGAGTGTTTACAGCTACTGATGTTTGTAAGGCTGTGATGAAAAATGTCTACAATAATCAGATCCTGTCATGTAGATATGACATCTGCAGGTTTTCTGAATTTAAGAAAGCATTTTTATATTCAGTGATTTTTTAAAACTCAATGTAAGTATTATTAATGACAATATTTAAGGCAAATTACAACGAGACACTGCAATAGACACTGATCTACTTTATCTGGATTTGACCTTAATCACCCTTTATTTGTGTCAGAGTAGTTCGATCCAGTGTAGTTAAATTAGATTGACTTCGTTGTTTGGAGGTGCACTGCAGGACTACATAGTATCACTGCAATCTGTGCAACTTCTGTTTTCAAAATGTTAGAATGGCCAAATACCACAAAAAAATCTTCAGTCTTACCTGTGAAAGGTAATCCCATGTGATCCCATTTCGACTGTAAAATGGTTCAAACAACTCCACGCAGCACAAGAGTGCAGCTTCTCTGGTATATATGTCTATGGGTTAGACCGTCCAATTTCACAAGCCTTTGCGGTCTTCTAAGGATGCAGCTCCTGAATTTGGACACCGCTATTATCTTTTTTTTTTTTTTTAGCAGATGATATAACTTTATCTCTTAAAAATAAAAATCAAATTCCTTTAGCCTGAGAGTCTGTCGAAAGCATCTGGTTTACAATTGAACTTAAATAGATGTGAAATGAGGAGGGGGGCGTTAAAACGACTGATTTTTTATGAATGGTGTCCTGTCTTATTGTCCTTTGTTGTGATTTTCCAAACAGTGCCTGGAACAGGATTTTTGTTGTGATTTGGGGTGTTAAGCTACCAGTTAAGCTTTCTCGTGTCCATCAGCAGGTCCACAGCTATTGTCTTTATGAGATACGAATGAAGTTTTAGAGGAGGAAAAAAAGTCACATGACCGCACAACAGCAAACCACAGCAGAGCAGGGGGAGGAGCTTAGTGTGTCCGCGCCGTGGTGCGTGTACAGTCAGGACTGCTGTATGAAGAAGCCGGAGTAGCGTACTGAATTTAGAGGAGAGACGCAAAAAAAAAAGCACTGATCCTATCACGTTAGTTGAAGCCGCGATGTGTTCAGCTCAGTATCTGAAAGAATTCATCAAGGAGAGACTCACTGCTGCTTGTGAAGAAATCTTCTCAGAGGTTCAAAAAACCATCGTCCATTATGAGGAGGAGATCAACCGTCAGCGCAGACTGCTGATATGAGCGGAAACCCGACACAAACTCACACATCACAGGTATGGAAATGTTTTTAACTCTGAGCTGTTGAAGACCTCAGTCCACGCCATCAACACCGGAGAGAAGCGGTTGAAAATAATTTTCGCATCGCTGCGTGCATTCAGTCCATACTGCGTTAGCTTGGTTAACGATGTGATCCCCCGATAGCTGGAGCACACCCTCCACCTTCTCAGGGGCCTAAATTTGGGTCCAACACTGGAGGGGGGGGGGTTAAGCTCTCTGCCTATTTATTTATTTATTAAATCATTTACTGCTTTTTGTCCTCTTTTCATTTATTTTAAACTGCACCCACTCTCCAGCAGCTGCTTCCTTAAGCAAAGCGGGTTGGGTGATATAAGTTTTTGTGGGGAGGGGGGTCACAGTACCAAATGATTAAACATACTAGTATTTACCCCAAATGATAATGAATAAAGAAAAATGATGTTATTCATGTAAATGTTTTTTGTAAATCGAAATGAACTTATGGTGGGGGGAGGGGGTTATAGTGATTGGATCAGATCATGAGGGGATCATAACCCCCCCGCCCCCGCAAATTACGCGCTTGCCCCTTCTCATAGATGGGAACCACCACCCCAGTTTTGCCAGTCTGGAGGCACTGCCCCAGATCTCTTTATGTTGCAGAGATGTGTAAACCAGGATAGCCCCACAACATCCAGAGCCTTCAGGAACTTTTTCCTTTTTCATATGTAAATCATTTCACTTGTGGTCTATATAAAGTAGAACTGCAGTGCTTTGGTCTGAATTCCTCATTATTGTAGCTCCACAGACCCTCGTTTACCCCTGATCTGAGGCGCATCTTAGAACAGCGCGTTTTAGTGTGGTCTCTTTAAATGTGAATGAGACATTTCACGCCCTGCCCCCCTCCAGGTTACAGAGCAATCCACTCCACCCCATTCAGCCATTTTTGTAGTTTGACAGGATTATCTACTGGCAGAGAAACACGCATTCGAAGAGGCTCTGATGCTGGGGGCAATGTAAGGAATCTGGTGGGTTATTACACCCAACAACTGAACATTTTGACATGTCTACTTGCGACATCGGCATAACTGAACTTGGACTAGAAAATCACTGTGAGAAAAAATTGACGGATTCACAGAATTAGTCAGCCGGAAGTCCACGTCCCTGTTCAGCAGTTCCACAGCAAATACTGTGATGTAAGAGGAAAGAAAATGTAATAGAGAATAGAGAAAACTGAACAGACTTGAAAATTATGACCCAAAAAGAATATAACAATATCTACACAGCACCAGGAAAGAATGCATTTAAATTTTCTGTACTCCTACACACTCAAAGTACACAACAAAATGTATTTAAGGGCTAAAAAGGTGGATTTGCATGATATGTCTCAATTAAAGAAGGTGTGGCAGTGGGATTGAGGAGATCCTCAGTGTTCCTACCACCACCAGACTATATCCTCAGGTCAGTGACATCCTAACACCCCTGTATGAAGTGTGAGAACAGCGCTACTTCGTACTGCGTCCCTGTGTACGCTTTGGCATTGCCCGGACCTTGCTTCAACCCCACCCCTGCTGATACCACAATTTACAATCAATCAATCAATCAATCAATCAACTTTATTTATAAAGCACTTTAAAATCAAATGCAGTTGGCCAAAGTGCTGTACAAATCTAAGCACAGACAAACAAAACACAGACATAAGATAAGGAAAGGATTAATAAATAAATAAATAAAACCACAGCTAAGAAAATAAACAAAGAAAACCAACATCTCAAACTGAGTTAAAAGCCAATAAGAAAAAATGTGTTTTAAGAGAGGACTTAAAGGCAGAGAGTGAGTCAGCCTGCCTAATGTGCAAAGGAAGACCGTTCCACAGTTTTGGGGCAGCAACTGAAAAAGCGCGGTCACCTCTGGACTTCCTCTTTGTCTTTGGAACAGCCAGCAGTGCCAGATCAGCTGACCTGAGTGAACGTGAAGGAACGTACAGGTGGAGCAGATCTGACAGATATGACGGGGCGAGGCCATGAAGACATTTAAAAACAAATAAAAGGATTTTAAAATCAATCCTAAAATGAACTGGGAGCCAATGAAGTGAGGCCAAGATCGGAGAAATGTGCTCACGTTTTTTGACCCCAACTAAAAGCCGTGCAGCAGCATTTTGGACCATCTGGAGCCGGGCAAGCAGTGTCTGACTGAGCCCAACATAAAGTGCATTGCAGTAGTCTAAGCGAGTCGTAATAAAAGTATGGATTAAATCTCAAAATGATGCTGAGAAAGAAATGGTTTAACTTTGGCCAGTTGTCTTAGCTGATAAAAGCTGGACTTGACTACTGACTTAATTTGGGCATCAAGTTTGAGTTCACTGTCCAGCTTCACACCTAAGTTTGTTGCTGTCTTAGTAAGATGTTGAGTTAAGGGACCCAGGTCAATAGTCATTTTTGAAGTATCACTGGGCCCAAGCAGCAACACCTCTGTCTTTTTATCATTTAGGTGCAAAAAGTTAGTGGACAGCCATGCCTTGATTTCTCCAATGCACTCGAGGAGATGGTTAGCAGAATATGCATTTTGCTGCTTGAGAGGCACATAAATTTGGCAGTCATCAGCATAAAGGTGGAATGCGATGTCATGCTTTCTGAGAATTGATCCCATCGGAAGTAGGTAGAGAGAGAAGAGGAGAGGACCAAGAATAGAGCCTTGGGGCACCCCACATGTAAGGGGTGCTGCGCAAGATTCAGCAGCCCCAATACGAACACAAAAACTTCTCTCTGACAGATAGGATCGAAACCAATCTAAAGCCACACCCTTAATGCCCACCCAGTTTTCCAGTCGAGACAGGAGGATCTGGTGGTCCACAGTATCGAAGGCCGCTGTTAGGTCCAACAGGACCAAAGCAACACAATGACCAGCATCTGTGGCTAAGAGAATGTCATTAAAAACCCGCAACAGTGCCGACTCAGTACTGTGGCGGGATTTAAAACCAGACTGGAAGTCTTCTAGGGTGTCATACTTATCTAAAAATGAACTGAGCTGGCAGTAGACAATCTTCTCTAGAATTTTTGAAATAAAAGGGAGTTTAGAAATCGGCCTGAAATTGGAAAGTTGAGAGGAGTCTAGGCCAGGTTTTTTAATGAGTGGGGTCACAACAGCCTTCTTAAGACAAGCAGGGACTATACCCTTTGCTAAGCTCCCATTAATAATACTAAGCACGTAAAATGCCAAAGTGGGAAAAACCTCCTTGAAAAGGCGAGGTGTCAAGGGGTCATTTGGAGACCCAGCAGGCTTCATATGACCAATGATTTCCCGCAGGGACGACGGAGTGACAGGCTCGAACTGGTCAAAAACAGCCGGGCAAGTGACAGGGATAGAGAGGTCATAGGAGGAAGAACTAATGAGTGCCCTAATGCTAGCAACCTTATCGATAAACACCTTCATGAAGTTCTTACACAGTTCAAAGGAGTTCTCCAGGTAATCAGATTGAGGTGCACTCAGAACAGAATTTACAACTTTAAAAAGAACACGAGGATTGTGACAATTAGAGGTGATGATATCAGAAAAATACTTAGAATACTTAGATCCAATCTCATTGTACATCCTGTATAATGACAATAAAGGCATTCTATTCTATTTAACAGCCTTCACAGTTTTCTGATAAAACCGCCAACTATCCCGAAGTAACTGGAAGGACACCTGTAACTTGTCCTTCTTCCACTTACGCTCAGCTCTCCTGCACTCGCGCCTGGCAGAGCGTGTTCGGTCATTCATCCAAGGCTCAGATCGAGGTTTGGAAGGTCTCATTTTCAGCGGAGCTACAGTATCTAATACAGTCAGGCAAGTCGAGTTAAATCGAGAAGTGAGTACCTCGACATCTGAATTAAGGCCGAGGCACTCAGGGGAGCTGATTACAGTGTTAAAGACTGAGGAGAACTGAGCAGCAGTAGAGGAATTAAAGGCGCGACAGTGCCGTGTAGGAATGACAGATTTCACCATATGACAGGAGAGAGGCATGTCAAAGACAACGGGCATATGATCAGAGAAAACAGCATCACAAACCTCTAAGTTAAAAACACTAAAACCATAAGTTAAAACAAGATCAAGAGTGTGCCCACGTTCCTGCGTTGGACTTGACACAGATTGCACAAAATTAAAAGAATCAATAAGATGTAGAAAATCATTGGCCAACAGCTTCAAAGGACAGCATACATGAATATTAAAATCACCAACTATTAAAATCTGATCATAGTTTGGCATTATTCCTGCCAGGAAATCAGCAAAGTCACTAATAAAATCCTTGTTATACTTAGGTGGTCTGTAAACAACAAACAATTTACAGACACTGATGCAGCGCTATAATAGTCTGTTTACTTTAAAAAATATGCAAATAATCTTAATGAACAGTATATTTGATTATTACTCATTTGATTATCACAAAATTTGATAATGGTTAACATTAGCCAACCGGAGCCTCATGTTTGCCTTTCATGTTGCTCGATTACCAGCTGACACACCAGCAAAAACACACTACCTCAGTAAAACACTCAATTCTAAAATCGCAATAAACACAAGAAAAGATTGACTGTGACTCACACTACTCGAAGGGGCTAATTCCAGACCCGCTGCCTGCCTGATCTTTGTCTTCCTGAGCTGACTTTTCATCTGATCAGCTGTGAGGTGGATGTGAAGCTGGGTTGGGGTGGGAGGTGGGGCTGGCTCTGTTGTAGGTGCGGGTGAGGAGAGTACAGTCAGCAATAACACTGCACCAGGAGTGAGGGGGGGGGACAGCATACGGAGGGAGCTGTGGAGTAGAAGGGGTGGTTAACAGCCCAGAGTCAAATCTATTGAAAAACAGATTCAGGTTGTTAGCCCACCCCCGGTCAGCAGGCACCGTGGCCCCTCCATTGTCCTCAAAGTGGCCAGAGATTTTTTTCGTGTTTCTCCAGACTTCTCAAGCTTTGTTGTGTTGGAGCTGTTCTTCCAGCTTCCACCCGAAGCTTTCTTTGCTTCTCCGGATCTTGTATTTAACATCCTTTTGCACTCTCCTCAGTTCCTCTTTGTCTCTAGATTTGAAGGCCCTGTTCTTCTCGTTCAGCAGGGCCTTCAGCTCTGGGTCACCCACAGTTTATTGTTAGAGAAGCATCGTGCCTTCTTGGTTGACACTGTGTTCTCCACACAGAAGTTCATGTAGGCTGTGATGCAGTGGGTGAGGGCGTTGATGTCCTCATTGTGAGTCCTGCAGAGTTCCTGCCAAGTCTGTACATTCAAAACAGTCTCTCAGGGCCTCACTGCAGTCCTCAGACCACAGTCTTATTATCTTCTTGGTGGGGGTTTTTCTCCTCACAATGGGGGGGGTAGGTTTGGTGGAAAATGACCAGGTTGTGGTCTGAGTGGCAAAGCGGGGGGAGGGGTGATGAGCTGTATGGATCCTTTTGTGTTGGCAAACAGCATGTCTACAGTTTTATTGTCCCTTGTGTGGCAGTCAAGATATTGGGTGAAGTTAGGGAGCGTGGAAGAAGGTGAGGCATGGCTGAAATCCCTAGAGATAATAATCAAGGACTGCAGATGTGCTGTCTGTAACTGAAGCCACTTTTCCACCGATGTGGTGCTGGTGCCACTATTTGAACCGTTCCGCGGTTTTTCCACCATGAACACACTCAGCGCTCAGCCGAAAAAGGGGTTCGACTCAGGCCCCGCAAACTAGCTGGTCTGGAACCAAGAACGCGTGATGAAAGTGGCAGAAGGGCGTGACTTTGCCGTCTCAACATAAACTCTTCTACCATATTACATGTGTATTACATGAGAAAAGCAAAGCAATTTTCACGGCTGTGAATTAGGTTGGGTCTTAAGGCTGAACTTGCTGCTTTGTATCAGTTCATATCACAGATAAAAGGATGCGAAGTGCGTACTTGTCGTCTTGCTCGTTTTTTCTGTCTGTGTTTACCTCTGTGCTGCACACAGATGCTGCAGTAGTTTGGTTTGGACAGTAAAATGTGTTCGGAGCACAAGAAAGGGGAACGTCTTCTCCCACGTTTGTACCCTTCGGTTTCCGTGTTCAGACGAGGACCCGCCCACACTCATACGTGAAGGAGCGGTTCGCAAGCACAGCGGAAACGCGGGCCCGTTCCAAAGCTTTTTGCCGGTTCTTTTGGGAACAGCACAGGAACCGGCACCGCCACCGGAACCCCGGCGGTGGAAAAGGGGTATGAGAGACGGTGCATCACGCATTATGAACTCTGCACATGATACTCCAAACAATGAATAATATGAAAACGATGTTTGTGCATCATTGAATATGAGATCCGAAAAACGAATAAATTATGACCTAAGAGCGTGGCACATTGTGCCGCGCATTATCAACGATGCTCGTTGCTCTACAATTCATGACACGCATCAAAACAATACAACACACACACATCAATCCATTTTCTTCCTCCTTTCTGGAGTGGCATCAGTGGAGCCCAGACCTCCCTCTCGCCCAGCCTCCTCCTCCAGCTTGCCTCTGATCCAGATTTCAGCTGTTACAACATAAGTGGCCGATGTTGCTGCATTTTTACCTGTGCAGGTGCATTGCATGTGTTAATTACCTTTTGGTCGTGTCCCGGTGTTTTACATGTGGTGTAGGCCAACAGAAACAAAAATGCTGGCACTTTTTTCCCTCCTGGGTCCTACTCTCAGTGTTTTTAAGGCGGAAATGCATTTGTCCTGCTAGTTTTTCTTTGTACAAACCAGAAATGCAGGTAAGGAAGAGTGTTTCTTTGGAAGTGCACTTACGTTATGACATTTTTCTATAATGATGTAAAGGCTGTAGCTCCATCTGGTGGCAGATGGCTGCGTAACATTTAGGACAAACATTTACCAGCACTGGGTTAATTAAAACCTTAATAATTAGGCTAGTCGACTAGTACGTCTGTTACCGACTAGTAACAATAGTGACGTGTAATCAAGTAATAGTGCACATCCCTAGTTTTGTGTTTGTGCATTTTTGTTTTATGACATTAGTAACCTTGTTTTTGTGTTTCTTTGTTCCTTAAGATATGCCACAACAACATGATTGTGAGGAAGAGGAGGGTCTCACAAACCAACAGGTCTGTAACCAGGAGAGGAGCTTCAGTACAGACCAGGAGTACCCAGAGCTTCCACAGATTAAAGAGAAACAGGAAGATCCACAGCCTCTACAGATTAAAGAGGAGCAGGAGAACCCAGAGCCACCGCAAATTAAAGAAGAACAGGAGGAACTCTGTAGTGGTCAGGAGGGTGAGGAGCTTGGACTGAAGCAGAAAGCTGATGACTTTATGGTAACTATTACTTATGAGGAAAGTGACCACAGTGAACCAGAACCAAACAGTGAGCAGCTTCTTTCTCACAGCTCTTCTGAAGCAGAGGTAAAGAAGAGGATACATCGCAGAAAGAGACGTCACAGTCAGAGAGTAGACAACACTCCTGTGTCAGAGAATCAGAGTCAAACTGACACAAGGAAGAAGTCTCTACAATGTGACACCTGTGGAAAAGCTTTCATATATAAAGCCAACCTGACCAGACACCTGAAAGTTCACACACTGGAAAAACCACGTTCTTGTATCACCAGTGGGAAAAAATTTGGTCAGAAATCTGACTTGGAGCTTCATGCAAGAATTCACACTGGTGAAAACCCATATTCTTGTGGCACCTGTGGGAAAAGATTCAGGCAGAAGTCAGCCTTGAATCATCATACTAGAATTCACTCTGGTGAGAAGCCACATTCCTGTAGCACCTGTGGGAAAAGATTCCATCAGAAATCAAATTTGCAAAGTCATGTAAAAATTCACACAGGTGAGAAGCCATTTACATGTGGCACCTGTGGGAAAAGATTCAGTCGGAAATCTGACTTGGAGCGTCATTTAAGAAGTCACACAGGTGAGAAGCCATATTCTTGTGGCACCTGTGGGAAAAGATTCAAACAGAAATCAACCTTGGATTGTCATGTAAGAATTCACACTGGTGAGAAGCCATATTCTTGTGACACCTGTGGGAAAAGATTCAGTCGGAAATCAACCTTGGTGTATCATCTAAGAATCCACACTGGTGAGAAGCCATATCTTTGTAACATCTGTGGGACAAGATTCACTTTAAGGATACAGTTAAAGAAACACTCTCAGCATTGTTTATTCAGTTTATTACCTTGAGGCCTTTACACACCAGATGCATAAATTCAGTGCAAAAGTTTCTTGTTTTTAAAATATTTTTCTGACTCCCTGTTCTCAATGCAGCCGTTCACACCAACCGCGTCATTTCACAGGATGATTTTGCGGCATTTTTTTTTTTTCGGATCGAGTTTGACTTTTCTGACTTTCGCAAGCAAACAAATAAATCTGACCAATCAGAGTGCTGCATTTAGCAACATGTGACCTCAGCTCAAAACCTGCACTGATGTACTGAATATACAGTGATGTGGGAACAATAAAATCATAGTATTTTTCCTCAGACACACAGCTACAAGCTGCTCCAGGTCAGTCTGCTCTCTGAAATTATTTTCTGCTTCCTCACTTGATCCCACTCTGCCAACAAGACAAGACAAACTGTCCCACTAACATCCTGAAATATGCACGAAAGCATCCGTGATGCAGCTTCAGCTCTGGGATCAAATCATGAAACTCTCCCTGCTGCTTTCTTGTGAGTTGGATGAACCTGTTTCTTCCGTCTCTTGTTTTGAAACATCAGGACCTCATTACATCATCACATGATGTTGGCTTAGTTTTTTTCACCGTGTTATATGAGGACGATTTATTTGCAAAAGCGCATCGTCTCCAGTGTGTATGTAGGTTACGTGACAAGTTCACATCTGAAAGATTCAGAATTTTGTCATTTTTTGCAACACATGATAGTTGTATCAGTGAAACTCTGGTCTTATCTTTCCTGAAGGTTAAATTTCCATATGCTCCTTTTCTGTTGGTTCATTGTTTAGTTCTGTTTTTTTAATTTTTTTTTTAATTAGTGTTATGTTTCTTAGGGTTTAAATAAAGAATTCATTCAAGCTTCTTTTGAGGTGTAATCACTAATAAATGAAAGCAGCATAACAGTGTTCTGCCTTATTTCATGAGTTTTTCTTCGTATCTGATGTTTAATATAAATGTAGAAACTGATGATCAGTTAAACCTGAAGTCTCTATTCATATTTCATTTGATGTAGATTTCCCCTCATTAGCATACCGTCTGTCCTGTTGTCTGCTATTAAGTCACAGTGCATAAATATAACCACACCTTTTACCACTTCTCATTGATCCTGCAGTTACCTGCACCTTCAGCTCTTTACCTCATCAGGCACTCTCTGTTTATACAGGTCAGTTTTATTGTTTGCTACTGATAGCTAAGCTAGCACAGGCTCTGCGAGCTGTTGGATTTGGTTCTAAGCTCAGTATAAAACAGCTTTGTTGAAGCTCTATGTTATAATCTGACATGAGTTTGCTTCATAGTATAAACAGACAGTGATAACAGTGGATGTGGAGAGAGATGAGCGACAGCAGAACATCAATTGTTATAACAGACACTGAACAAACTTCCCATTTGCAACATTTCTTGCGGGAGTTGTTACAAAACTCACACTTGTAGCTGAGATGTGAGAGTGTAGATGCACATATGTAGCTGCTGCAGTGAGCTCATCCTCACTCAGCTATTAAGTCAAACAGAGTTTGACACTAAAATGAGAAAGAAGTCAAGTCAGATATCGTTTGTGTGTTTTATTGTGTGCATTTTCGTCTCATTTTCATTCGTTGACAAAAGTGTCAATTTCGTTATCGTTTTTATCCCTTTAGATAGTTTGTATTTAGTTATCGTCTCGTTTTCGTCACTAAAAAAAGGGCCGTTGACGAAAACTATGACGAAAATATTGTAGCCCCTCCTGATGAAAAAAGAGCCAGCTCTTAGAGCCGAAACGTTCGCAACCGACCATCACTGCTGCGCTTAATTGGGTTAAAAAAAAAGAAAAAAATCTGATCACCGGCTGGTTCGGCCTGGAAATGACCGGCCGTTGGGGAAACCTCCCGAACCTCCCGATGGCCACCACGCCCCTGCCTCGACCCCAAAGTGTGCCGAGACCTCTTTCACTTCAACTTGCTTACACTTGTCAGATGATGCCTGTGGCTGTGTTAGTACTGTCATGCTGACTTTCATAGACTCACTCAGCTCATCCAGCTAAAGGACATTTTAGCCCAGCGTCTTACATGTTCCTCAAGTTTCTTTAATGCAGAGCAGAAACATGTGAAACAGGTTTCACTGCACTCATGTCACACCTAACCATCCACAGTGAGACTGTTGTATATGTAAAACACAGCTGCTCATAACGGAGGACGTCAGGACTTCCTTTGGTCTTACAAGAGTCGGTAAACTCTGGAATAAGAGCTGCTTTGTTATTTGTGCTACTGAATATTTACTTTGTACCTCTGGATACTCTGAGTTGAAGGACACTTGAGGGACTATGGCTGCTGTCTAGCTGGTGTTGGAGCTCAACATCAAACTGTGCCTGGTCAGAGTCCCACTTTACTGAGACATTTTAGTAATTTCACTGTTGCAACTCATCATATTTGTGGTGTTGCATTAGAGGTCCAACAGCATGTGTTTCACTGCAATTCAAGAAAGTGTGTCATGTGTTTATTGTGTGGAAGTCCAGTTTTGTAATTTTACAATCTTGAGAAATTACAGATACTTGGTTAAAGTGGTGTTTTGTTTATTGCCATAATGTTTTTTAAATAAATTTAGTGAAATGCATTTTGTACATTTGTATTCTTTGTCCAACAACTCAGCCTGTAGAACAAATACAAGTGTAACATGAGATTAACAAGAAAATACAGACATTGCAGACATGTTAAATAGCAGTTCAGCTATGATCAAATACATAATCATAAAAAAAATATGGTTTCAGATAAGGTAGCTAAATATTCTTAAAATAATATTAAATGTTTTACATTTAGTGTTAAATAAAGCAGGTAACTATGAAGAACTGAACACGTTTTCCATTCATACACAAGTTTAAGAAAATTAAGTTTGTGTAAACAAGGTTATTGTGTGCAACTAATGTTCGCATCCCTCACTGTCAGCACTCAGTGAGTCTACACACTCATCCAGCATCAATATTGGTCCTCTGAGGTACTTTGAGGATGTGACAGCAGCTGTGTCAGAGACCAGAGATAAACTACACACACACACACACACACACACACTCGTTCACTCACACCTACCTCATCCAGCATTTTTTCATTAAAAAAAATGTTTTCTTTAAAAAATATAATTTAATATAGCAGATAAACACAATGAAAGAATTTTTTTTTTTTTAACTAAACCATCTCATTCTAAACTATTAAAAACACTCAAGTTTCTAAAATGGAAACCAATGAGCAGTTCATTTAAAAAGACCATTTTTTTTCCTCCTTTGGTTATTTATTATTGTTCATTAGTAAGACAAAAGTATCTCTTATCTGATTAATCAGTGGAGAAATTCCTAAAATACTCGAAGCTGAATGTCACATTTAACATACAAACATCAGGATTAATCACAGCTGATGTTAGTTTGGTTATTTTGCGGCTCTACTTTGATGCTGTCTGCTCGTTTCTCTCTAACATTTTAGGGAGAAACGAGCAGACAGTTCACTTGTTGAGCTCAAAGAAAGGCAGTTTGTTCACAGGGGCCAAACAGAGTACTGCGGTAAGGCAACAGTAGTTCAACACCGCTTATATACTTTGAGGTAAGTTAATGTGCATAATGAAATCATGTTTTATATGTTGTGTTTGTAACATCTCTGTCCTGTTAGACCCATTTATCCAAAATTCAGTGTTTACAGCTCTGAGATCTTTTCCATCATATTAAGAGATTTTCTCAGCTAATAATGGAAGACTTATATCAGTTTACTCTTCATTTTTATCACGATTATGTAAAATGTTCACATTGTGTGATTTTTTTTTTTTTTTTCCATATACTAACACTATACTACGAGTAACTAAAGCTTTCAGACAAATGTAGAGCTGCAATACAATACATCCTGCAGAGCTCCCAAATTCTGCTGTTCTTCAAACTGGTGTTTGGTCGACTTTCTGAGCACAGGTAGAGATTCCTCTGATGCTCAGCTGAAGTCCAGTTTGTCAGTTTTAGGACGTTCTGGTCGATTCTTTGTAAGATGAAACTGTTTGGTCCTTTTCTAATGAGCTTTTTCCAGTGTATAATTCTGTCACATGTTTGCTGCACATTTTCCTCAGTATGTTTCCTCATTTCAAACACCACAAAATCAGAAGCGCATATTTCCACGTGGAAAGACTCGTACTCCTGTGAGAGTGTAACAGATGTTTTCATGTAGAGCCAAACATTCACATTTTTAATCCAATAAAACTTTTCACATTTCACTCATTCTTACAGTTTTCACTTTATTTCTTTTTAACATTTAGTTTAATTGAAGCAGATCAGACATGAGTCGTTTACAGCAGGTGAGGAAACTGTTCAATCTCCACCCACTCTGACTGAATGAGCGGCTGCTGAACAGAAACAGATGAAACTGTTTAAAGGACATTAAACTTCCAGAAACATCCAGCAGATAAACCAAAACAGAATCATTAGATTGGTGGAGTTTGGAGACGCTCTGCCTGCCAGACACAGCTCAGGGCAAATAAACATGTCTCTCCTCCATAACATACTGTATCATTTAGTTTTTAGATTTTAATGTGTAAATGATACTCTGTGATCAAACTTTTCATCTGAAAAATGACATTAAATAACATCACTCTAGATCAATCATTGATTTTTAGTATAAGCATCAGATCATAGTTAAAATGTTCATTATAATCTCAAACAATTCAAAGACATTAAGTTTACTTTCATATATGATCAAGAAAATCAACAATCTTCACATTTCAGAAACTGGAAGCAGTTTTAAATATAACTAACATAATTATAAAACAATCAATTCTCTAATCATCGACTAACTGATGAATCACTGCAGCTCCAATGGATTCTTTGCATTTGACAACCCACTACAGCAACTACAGAATAAAACCACTAACCAGACTGATTCAAGACTGAAAACATGCTGAATATGAAGAGTAGTATAATTGAAACTCACATGATTATCAGCCATAAGAACAGATCCAGATTTATATTGATGTAAGGTATATAAATGTAAGTACAGTTTGAATCAGTGCAATATTATTTTCAGACATCAATGGACCACTGAACTTCTCAGCTTCTAAAATGTAAAGCCTCATTTAGAAACTACACAAGTACATATAATGGTCAGTGATCATCATGAACCTATCTTCTCTGTCTATCTGACTTCAATCAACTCTGCAGTGGTTCCATCATAAAGATAAAGTCCAGCATAGAGCGGCTGAGTGAATGTGGTCTGGACTCTGTGGAGGAGAGTCATGGTTTCAGAGACGCTGTAGAAAGACAGAATACCTGCTCTGTGATCCAGGTACACTCCTACTCTGGAGGACCGAGGACCTGAGAGGACAGTTTGGACTTTGTTGTAGCGAAACGTATAACTGTTTGTGTTACAATGTAATGCCCAAGATTTGTCATTATATCCAAATAAACGTTGATCTGCTCTGCTGATATTCTTGTATGCAACTGCTACATAAACTCCTTCCCCTCTCCACTCCACCTCCCAGTAACAACGTCCAGTCAGACTCTCTCTACTCAGGACCTGAGACCAGACAGTGAATCTGTCTGGATGAGCAGAATAAAACTGTTGTTGTTTCATTAATGTTACTTTTCTGTTCCCCTCAGATAATAACAGATCTCTGTGTGCTGTGTTTGGATCCAGTGTGATTTCACGTGAATATTTTAAGAATCCAGCTCTGGTCTTTGGCTCTGGTGGTGACAGTAAAACATCCTCTTCAGTGACTCTCAGTGAGATGTTTGTCCATTCCTCTCTCAGGATGTCCTGTAGTTTATCTCTGGTCTCTGACACAGCTGCTGTCACATCCTCAAAGTACCTCAGAGGACCAATATTGATGCTGGATGAGTGTGTAGACTCACTGAGTGCTGACAGTGAGGGGTAGTTGTGTAGAAACTGGTTGTGATCCTCTGTGTGTGAGAGCTGCTCCAGCTCGGCGTCTTTCCTCTTCAGCTCAGCGATCTCCTGCTCCAGCTTCTCCTGAAGCTCTTTGACTCGACTCACTTCAGTTTCCTGCTGGGATCTGACCTGCTGCTTCACATCAGAGCTTCTTTTCTGGATCAGACGGATCAGCTCAGTCAACATCTTCTCACTGTCCTCCACTGCTTTATCAGCGGAGCCATTGATGGCCTCCACCTCCTGTTGAAGCAGCTTCACATCTTTCTCTCGGTCCTGGATTCTCTGCTGGATGTTTAGTCGTCTCACCTCGAGCTCCTTCTGCTTCTCAGTCCTTTCTGCTGCAGCTGGGACTGTTTCATGGCCTTTATGTTCATCCATTGTGCAGAGATAACAGATACTCTGCTGATCAGTACGACAGAAAATCTTCATCACTTCATCATGACGAGAGCAGATGTTCTCCTGGAGCTTCTTGGAGGCGGCCACCACCTTGTGTTTCTTAAATGTAGGTGAATCAAAATGAGGCTGAAGATGTTTCTCACAATATGATGCCAGACAGACTAAACAAGACTTGGTGGCTTTCAGCTTCTTCCCAGTGCAGACATCACAGGCCACATCTTCAGGTCCAGCATAGCAGTGATCAGCTGGAGCAGCTTGGAGTCCAGTCTTCTTCAGCTCCTCCACTAACTCTGCTAACATGATGTTTTTCTCCAGGACAGGCCTCGGTATGAAAGTCTTCCTGCACTGAGGGCAGCTTCGGATTTTCTTCTTCTCCTCCTCTTCATCCCAGAAACTTTTAATACAGTTCATACAGTAACTGTGTCCACAGGGAAGAGCCACCGGATCCTTCAGTAGATCCAAACAGATGGAACAAGAGAATTTCTCTGAATTCAGCTGATTTCCTCTCTGAGCCATTTCTCCTCTCAGCAGCAGTGAATGACTGAAAAGTTTCCTCCACAGCAAACAAAAGTGTCACAGTTGTATCAAACTCAAGTTACTTTTCTTTCACTTTCACATGTAGAGTTGCTGCACTTTAAAGTATAGTGATTCCACTAATCCCCGAGCTGGCAGATCTGTCATGTGAGGTCAAATATTCACCGGATCCTTCAGTAGATCCAAACAGATGGAACAAGTGAAGGTTTCTCGGTCCAGCTGAACTCCTTTTTGCGCCATTTCTCCTCTCAGTGTCAGTGACTGTGTGAGTTTCACTTTCTTATAACTGAAACTAGTCTGAGCTCTGATCTCAGCAGCATGTGTTTCTGCAGTGAATGGAGCCTGTCAGCTCTGACACAGCATCACATGTTGGTTACACCCATCTTCAAACTGCAGATCTGAAGGGGAGGGAACAAGGAAACAGAGAGGAGGTGAAGAGGAGGAGTTGTGCTTCATTCCAGGAAGAGGAGCTCTCTGAGAGCGATACTGTGTGTTTAACCCTTTTTATTTACTGCTCACCTCAACTTATGAGCTTGTTAACCCTTTCTTCTTTATAAATAAACTTCACTACAGAAATGTCAGAGTTCTCATTGAAGTTAACAAACAGTCCTTCAGTTTTAGTCAAAGCAGGAAGATAATGATCCTAAACATACAGATTAAGCAGCCACTGCCATGATGCGTATGTTGCATTAAGTTCATGTTAACTTCAACTTTCACTCCCTCAAACACCATCAAAAGTGAGAGGGTGGTGCAGGTGTAGTATTTGATGTATGACACAGTAAAGTGTTAGAAGCCGACAGAGGGACAGAGAGGAGGAGGCAAAAGGTAAACAAGACTCCAGTAGAAAGAGTGTCAGCACTTTACTATCAGTACTGAAGCTGATGATTAATAGGAAGCAGCAGGTTGAGGACAGTTTTTTGCTACTTCTGCTCCACTTCAGAATCCATTTAATCCATTTTCTCGACCACTTGTCTAATTCGTGGTCTCAGGAGGAAGCCGGAGTACCAGAGGAGACCCACACAGGCACAGGGAGAACATACAAAGTCCACAGAGACACACACAGATTGTTCATTTTCAGTATGTTTGTGCAAAGTTTCATGAGGCTTTAAACACATTCAGTCCCCACAAAAATGTGATCAATGTTTGATAGGAATCATAAAAAACTTCTTTCTTTCTGTTCATCAGGGGATAGATCTCAAAAACCAAACATATCAAAAAGTTTTTCTTCTGTTATTTTGGCCGAGTTGATCACAACTTGTACAATCAGCAGGGACTTAGCTAAATGGGGGGCATGGGGTGGTGTTTTCCACGTGAAATCTGATTGACTCCTTGAACTTTTCATATTGATTCTTCTTCATTGGCCTCAATTAACTGCTCACTTTCAAAGATGCCACAGCCTCCTTCAAGGCTCCCAGACGGCCTTGGATGCTGTCTGTCTAAATCACCTCCTGGAGATGTTTGTAAACAGATGCTCTTCACCCCCGCCCCGTGTTGTGACCTGTATGAACTGGTATCCAAGGCTGACTGTACCATCTTATCATGAACATTATCATGAACTGCTGGTCTGGAAGCTGTGTGGCCATCACAGTATCCTGCTCGTCTCCGCTGGCAGCCCCTCCCCTACCCACCCTAGTGCTCTCCAGGCTTTAAATGTGCTGCTGCTTTGCTGAGGTGTTTTTTGGAACCTCGTAAGGTGTTCATAATGAACACAGTACGAGATGATTTTTTTGAACCTACCTATCCTAATGTATCTCTTTCTGTTTTCCTGCTAAAGGTAGCGCCGGTAAAACGGCTGCATGACCTCAGACACCTGCCCCCCTGTTTGTGTTTGTCTCCGGTGTTTGTATTTCTTGGATGGGTGTTCTGTTAACTGTAATTTCTTCCCCCATTGTGGGACTAATAAAGGTATTTATATTTGTATTCGTATACAAAGGTTTCAGTTAACTCCATTGGGTTAACTGTGAATAAATGTCATGGTCCTGGGCTGTGTGTCCAGCATTTTGTGTTTTATTCTGTAGGTTCTGAGTTCTATTATGTTCCTAGTTTGTTTCGGTTTTGATCATTCATCTTAGTTCTGTCTTGCTATTACTTATTGGTTTACATTTTGATTCCTACTTCCTAGTAACATCAGTTCCTGATGTTTACTGATCCTGGAAAGCAACCAATCAGCACTAAGAATAAAGCAGAGACGTGACAAAGTGGGTTAATGGGGGTGACCATAAAACAAGACTTTAGATGGACCAATGCCCTGAGGTCCTGCATACAATGTTAAATGTCCAAACAAGCTGTATGGGTCAGAGCGTTATCAAGGTTATAAGAAGATAACCCCTCAAACTTCACAGCACAGGAGCAGCAACATTTCTTCAAACGCTGCTTCATTGGTGCCCTGTAAATGGAGCACATATGAGTCACTAAATTTGACCAACACATGAACTTTGGTGCTTTTCCTACTTTTGAAAGACTGTTAAAGTTTACCTGCTGCACCATGAGGAGGATTCACCTGACAGTAACATCCTGCCTGCAGCTCACACTCACCTGGAGGAATGTTTCTAAAACCTCCTGAATCAGTTAAAAGTGAATGAGTCCTCCACACTAAGCCACCAGTTTAAAATGCTGCAGATCGACCAGGTTTTATATTCAGTCATAAAATGTTTAACAGCCTTGTTGAAGGTGGTCGGCATAAAATTCTCATTTAACCTTGATTTAACACAGAGGAGCCGTTCTCTCTTTTTAATCTAATTTGTCAGAATTTGTCAAATTCAGCACTGCAGCGCTGGCTCACTGAATCCCCCAATAATTCAAAAGAAAAGAAAAGGTATGAAAAATAAATGGTCTACGCTTATGTTATGAAATCTGGGACGATGTATCCAAAAATGATCAGCATGCAGTTAAAGAAGCAAAAGCATCTTTTTTTCCCCTCTAATTTAATTTTAGAAAATCAATCAAACACTATTTAAACTTGCTCAGTTGTAACCCTCTCATCATTTTACCAATGCATCATAAGAAGCATGTGAGAAGTTTTTGTATTTGTCCTTAGAGTAAATGATATAAGGCAGCAAACTGTAAAACTGGACCCGTGTTCACATTCCTGTAGAGAAACTTTTAATTATTGAGGTGATTGTTGTTGTGAACTGATGCTCAGAAGTGGGATTTAACAAAGTACAAATACTTCATTACTGTACTTAATTAGAATTTTCAGGTATCTGTACTTTACTTGAGTATTTATTTTTTCTGACTACTTTTTACTTTTACTCCCTACATTTTCATAAATCTGTACTTTCTGCTTCTTACATTTTCAAAATAGAATCGTTACTTTAGGTTTAACATCTGAGGGAAGATTTTATTTCCAGTCACTGCGCCTACAAACTAGGGATGCGCCGATCCGATATTCAGTATCGGTCCGATCCTGGCCTAAATTAATGGATCGGATAAATGGATCTTGTGGTTCTGTGGTTGACCAAACCAACTTAAAGCTGCATTAACCGCCACCTACTGGAATGGAGTGGAGGATCAGGAGTTAGTAAAAAAAAAAAAAAAACCCTCCTCAGATTCTATGAAGTTCTCCTCCGTCGCTGTGACGGATTTCCTTTGACACTGAGCGATCATCGCTGACATGTTTTTTCCGCCTCCGCCGCTCTCTGTGTGTTTGTGTGTTGTGCTCGCTGTGCTGAGAATCAGCTGTTATTTCTTTCTCTACTTCAGCTCCCGGACATACTGCTAGCGAGCG
>JACBYM010001164.1:0-25328 GCA_013435755.1 Amphilophus citrinellus | reverse complement strand
AGCAGCTTCATAAGATATGATATGACCCCTTCCCAGAGCGTAGAATCGTTTACCTCGTTGTTATCATTAGTGTTTATGTAATAATCTATTTTGCTTGATAGGTAGGAACAAAATTCCTTATCTTTTAACAAAGAATTATTTAATCGCCAGTTGAATTTACCCTGCTTACATTTAATTTTAACCATAAAGAGACTGGTGCATGATCTGATATGAGAATATTATGAAGTTAAATGATTGTATAAGATTGTTAAGAGTTATACTGCTTTGAGAAGCCCCCGCATGTGGGTGCTGACGATCAAGAAAAGGATCTAGAGCACAATTTAGGTCTCCACCTAGGATAATATTTGTATTTGTATCTGGCAAACTGGATATAGTGTTAAAAGATTCCGAAAGAAATCAAATATCTGCCTCTGTCATCAGAAATAGTGTGCTTGTGAGCAAAAGATATGTTTTTTTATAAGGATAGCAATACCTCTTGTCTTTGTACTAAAGTTTGATTGAAAAACACAGGAAGCCCAGGAAGGGCGTAAAACTTTTGCCGCAGTTTTCCTAATATGAGTTTCTTGAAGAAAACATATGTCGGCTTTAATAGTACGTAAATGAGCGAACACTTTTCCTCTTTTTAACGGGGTGTTAGCCCTCTTGCATTCCTGCTGACTAATGTAAATCCATCCCCACTTAGTTTACCATTTAATTTCAATTAATTAATTCATTTATTTTACAGCGTAATTCCAGACAAAGCACTTTCTTTCCTCCTTTGATTAAAGGTTGACTTGGTGGTTGCTCCTAAGCATCTGTTGTCATTTTGATTACAAATCTGATATCCATATTTGACTACAAAAGAGATTAAAAACATGGTTTGAAAGATGTAATTTTTCTGGTATTCTAGCGCATACTTAGATTTTTTTCTTAATGTCTAAAACAGCTAAGGCAAAAAAAACAATCCTAGACAGATGACACGGTCACAGCTGGTTAAAGACAGAATGGTACATCCAGGCAAACATTTTTAATGAGAGACAAACCAAGACGTGGTGAGAAGTGACTGAATACTGTCTGTCTGCTGATGTTGTAGCATGCAGGCTCTTGTAGCATCTGTGTATGTCTGTTTGTGTGTGCGTTTGTGTGCGTGCATGTGGAAGTATGTGTGGTTAGCATCTCAATTACAACAAAAACGGCAGCAGAGATTTTAATTTTAGGATTCTGTTTGCCTGCAGATGACCAAGAAAATCCTCCAAAATGAAGCTAAAATACATATTTTGTCATTGCATCTGCTGGTGTGTGCGATTTGGCATCCACAGGAGACACAGCTGCTGACGATTTGACAAGTGTGACATTTACAAATAAATCTCTGGGGACTGTGAGAAAGCAGAGGCACATTTTCTTCCCCGACAAACTTTGATGAAAGCCAAGATGACACAATTGATCTTCTCCCGCTGCTTGTCTTGGCGTTTGTGTTGGCATCTGCTTTCTGTGTCAGTTTCCGTCTTGTCTCTTCAAGTCTTAATGCGCAACCTTCAGGCGGGCGGACTGATCTCTGTCATGTATGCATCCATCCTGCCAAAACAGCTGAGAACAAGGTCTTGATTGCTTGTGCTCATTCCAGACCATGTGTCACCAGATGGGTCCCCCATCCAGTTTAACAGAAGCTCTCTCATTAGTGTTCCAAAGTTTCTGTCTATTAATAGTTTTTCATTCACATGACCTGTGCACAGCCCTGGCTGGCAAAAACATGCTGGTCAGTTACATGAACTTTAGCTGAAAGCCTGCCAATTTTCCAGCTGTGCCAAACCAACAATATTACGATCACCTCCCAAAAGAAGAACAATTGCACATTTAGAGCCTGACTGATGAAGGATTTTTAAGACTAATACTGATATTTGGTGATTTAAAAATCTGATATTCTGAGTTTTTTTCTCTCAGCTGTGTACACTCTGTTTACACGCTGGATCAGCTGGTTGTTTGGGGCAGTCAAAACGCGTCTTGTTGCCAAAAGCGAAGCTGCAGAGTTCCCTCTGGTGGACAAACTATGCAATATCAGCACTCATAACACGGTTGAAAGTGTTTCTCCCCTTTCTTGATTTTTTTTTAAAATTTTCATTTATTGGCTGTTCAAAACGCCGATTCTGATAGATCGGCAAATAGTTAATATCGGCCAATCATATCAGCCTGCCGATAAATCTGTTGGGCTGTAATTGTGATCCATTTACAGCACCTGTGGTGATCAATCAAATAGTTCCTGCCAAAGCCATTTGCACGTCTTTCATAGACGCCCTCCCCTTTTCTCCACATTAAAGCATATGCACAGTTATTTGTATTATCAATGTGAATGAGTAAATAATGCTGCCATTAAGGAGGTGAAGAGCAGGAAATTATTCATTATAAAAGCAATGCTGACAGAGAATAAACTGATGTTAGCTATCTAACAATTAATTAATGGCATTCTGTAGCTTAGGTCTGCTGGCAAACCAACTGGCTATCCTTTGGCATTTTCAGTTTAAGAACTTTACAGCTTTTTTGGGCTTAACAAACCTGGGAGAAATACTAAAGGCAGACCTGTCATGTGTAAAAGGAACCCACATGGATTAGATTGAGTACTGTTACAGTCAGCTTTCATAACCCAACTTTCTGGTATATAAGGTACATTTTTTCTATTCCTACACATGCATTAAACTGTGCCATTATTTCCCACGAATGCAGTAAACCCAGCAGGTTGTGGTTATCCTTGTGGGTGACCAAAAAATAAAACGGCCTTCACACTGAGTGTCCCTCAGAAATCAGTGATTGAAACCAAAAGAATAAAATGCTTTCACAGCAATACTGGAACCCTTAAGGACTTTCTGGAAAGTAAAGAAACCTTTAAAGAACTTTGCTTGCTGGGAAAAGTGGTTCATGTGCCTTGGAGCACATGAACCATTTCTTCAAAAAGCTTTTCTTTTCACATGTGGGGTCTTGTGGTCTACTGGCTGAGTTCACAGTAATTATGACAGCATTACAGAATGTCTGGAAATGACTGAAAAGATCTGCTATGCATCAGATTCATCAGTTTGAGGGCTGAAAAATAAGTAAAATTATATATCAGGACAGGCAGAGGAGCAATTTCCTCCCAGCTCACGTAGGCATTTACATAGAGTAATTGAAGCATCATTGATGTGCTATGATTATATACTATATATAGGGAGAGAGTAAAATATCCTTCACACATCTGAGTCATACTCACAACAGCAGCATTAATCACTAGAAAACTGCTAAAACATCATTTTACATGTCGAGCATTCCCTGCATCCCAAATATGGGATTGGTCCATTACAGTTATTTGTACTTTATTTAGACAAGCTTCTTTTCCAACAATCTGTCACTCCTGACAGAAACCATACTGCCATCATCCTTGCAGCGAGGACTGTGCAGAAAGATGCAGTCATGTGGCCGTGTCCCTTTGCCTACTGCCATCTGGAGACACTGTCAAATACAGACTGACTATCGGTGATTAGAGTTGGATCTGCAGCCAAACAGTCATATTCTTTGTGCGCTGGTTGGACATGATGTTTGTCCGGATGTTCAAAGTTCATGTAGAGGGGCATTCTTAATCCAATCTGTCAGTTCCACAGTCCCATGAGCTCAGTCCTTTCACCTTTCCTGCCATGCTGTCAGCTCCGGGTACACAACAAGGCAGAACAAGTTTAGAGAACAGGAGACATTCCAGGTGGCCTTCTGTGTGTGTGTGTGTGTGTGTGTGTGTGTGTGTGTGTGTGTGTGTGTGTGTGTGTGTGTGTGTGTGTGTGTGTGTGTGTGTGTGTGTGTGAGTTTCCTTGTTTTTTTAGGTGTTTGCTTTTTCAACCTTAAAGCCAAAGCGCACTGACACGAGGCACAACTAATCATCACTTCCTCAAAGAAGTCACCAGTGAGGAGTGTAATTAGGAATTATGTGACTAAAATACAAAAAGGGGATAGAAGAAATTTCACATATCCAATGTCACATATCCAATGCTTCCAAAAAGCATGGATTTAAATCACCTTGTACGGTAGTTTCTGTCATTCTAGCCACATGCCATTAAAATGTTAATGAATCCATTTCTCAAGGACAATAATATTTGACAAACTCCAGTCAGATTAGTAATTTGGCCAAAAGAGATGGATATGTGTGCATTAGCCAAAAAAATGCATAAAAATTACATCCGGATTGCATCCTAATTGCAAGGGGAAAAAATGACAAATGCAACTGGGTGTTCAAGCTGCACGGTGAAACTATAAGTGGAGTCTTGACAGTGACCATGTGGGCAACATCCCACACACAATATCATCAAAGAAAATCTTTTTAGCCAGGTAGAGTCGAGAGGGAGAAGAAAAGGAATACTGAAGAGAAAGGTAGATGTAATTACTGGTAGTGTAACTGAAAGTTAAGGATTATGGATCAGATCCATGAACAAACTGTTCTGCAAGCTTAAATACTACCCTCATGTTTATACAGTAAATAATTATTTTATTGTAATAATTGTATTTATATAGCACTTTAAAAAACAAAACAAAAACCACTCGGTTACAGTGCTTCACAATTTGTATAAATCCCAACATAATTCTACACCTATGTGTGGTGAGGGCAGAGGTCCTCAGGTGAGGAGAATCAACTCCACTGCATCATAAATAACTAAAAACGACTTCTTTGTACCCAATTAAAGTTGAACTACAAACAAAATGGTGTCAAGTGTAAATAAAGTCCATATGCTTTTGGACAAATGTACTTTTTTGGGGGGAGTTTTGGCTCTGTACACCACCATAGCCGACCTGATGTAATTGAGATGCAGACTTTCAGAGGTGTTGGAAAAGTATTGCATTAACAATAATGCGATAAGGAATTAGATTTTTTACACACAGTCCCCATTTTCACAGGCTCAAAATTAATTAAACAAATAAAAAGGTGAGCAGTTGGCCAGGTGGGACCTGTTCCCTTGTCATCCTGTGACCAGTTAAACAAATAAAAGATGAGAAGTGTTGAACTTGCATTTGCTTTTGTTTTCATTGGAATTCTCAATATGAGCTCCAAAGAGATGTCAGTGCAAGTGAAGGATGCCATCATTAAGCTGACAAATAAAAAACTAAACATAAAAAAAAAAAAAAAACAGCTTAGCAAAACCGAAAAGGCCTGAAAGACCATAGAAGACACCTGAAGTGGATGATCGCAGAAGAAGAAAAACCCTTCACAACATCATGTCAAGTTAAGAACACTGTGGAGGGGGTGGGCATATCATTGGAAAAAGACAGTGTACTATCTCTCTACAATCTGCAATCAAGTGATCCCTTCATGAATGGAAACACAGAGAGTTTGCAAAGAAGGTACAAACCACTGGATACACTGAAGAACAGGAAGGCCAGGTCATCAGAAATCAGCTTAAAGAGTCTGCAGAGAATTTCTTTGGGCAGTTGGAACCAAGATGGACCGTTACCAGAATGATGAGAAAAGTATGGAGAAGGAGAGAAACAGCTCATGATCCAAAGCATAACCCTTCATAGCACTCCATATTTGACACTTATCAACATAGTATTCTAAATTAAAAAAAAAAAAAATCCATAACATCAATTCTGTTGTTCCATTTTCCCAGTTTTCATTGACGTCTCTACTGAAAATTTATTGTACCCTGTAATTATAAATACCTGCAGTCTCAAACACAGCTGCTCCTCCGCCCTCATTGTCTTTAAACTCTTTTTTTCATCCAATTCTTTTATTAAAGGCACCCATCATTAGTATTTTATTGATATTCCTTACATGGTTAATTGGTTTCATTTGTTGCATTTATTAACTGTTTATTAATTATTGTTTCTGTTGTTATAACACATTGAACATATGACGTGTTGGCATCTTGTCCTGCCAGCTTTGTTAGCATCGACTGAAAAGCAGCATGCCGCTAAAGCAAACATGATCCACTCATAATGAATACCTACTCCTGTCTGCAGGAGGTAACACTGATAAGAATTACAGCTCAGGTGTTGTGCCTGTGAGAGTGAGGCTGGGGATAATGAGGATGTCTCGTTTGGAGCGAGTGTGGATAACAGAGTAGAAAGCAGTAAACACTGTAGGTATCATTAGTCCCCCCCCCCCCCCCCACCCAGAATGCAACAGCAAGGGAATGACAACATATGAAACAAAGAAGAAAGTGGCATCTAGTCGTCAGAGCCTCTGAGAACTACTGAAAGAACAAAGTCTATAAATAGGAAAAGGTGAGGGCGAACGAGTACTCCGTCTCTCCCTCAGCCTGTGCGTTTAGAGCCCTGAGGCTCAGATGTTTGAATCCAAATCAGGGCAAATTATGATAAGCCCGGGGCTAATTTTGTACATGCAGATTTTCCTGTGTCTTTGTAGTTTTTAAACTGTGATTTTTAAAAAATTTTTATAGAATGAGAGAAATTATGTGCTGGAGATAGGAAGGATTTAAATTCCTCTCAATAGTTGTTCATTTATTATTATCAGGCAGGACTTAATTTTAGGTGGCCATCTGCCTGCCACTAATTAGTCATTTTCCTTCTATCTTCTTGGAGGAAGACACCAATTGAGTCATACTGGGTCAAAACGATTTCGTGTGCATGTGAATGTGTCATTGTGGGTCCTTCAAGAGGAAACACAAGAGGGTTTTTTTGTCCTACAAATGTCTATACATAGAGAAGCTGTCTGTATGTGATTTCCCAAGGTTCCCTGATTGCCCTGTTCCTGAGCTGCACCGTGCCATTTGATTACAGCTTATCTAAGCTGCACAACAGAGCAAAAATCAAATTGGATTGGTTTGGTTCTTATTGTTTACGCACAGTCCACCTGCTACACAGACAAACTACAGTGTAATTTGGCACAGACATACGATCCCTCTCCAAGTTGATGGAGTGAGCATCTGAGCTCTTGTATATGAGCAGTTCCAATGGTAGGAAACTTTTAATATGATAAGCCTCAGTGCTTCGGGAAGAACGGTGTCATCTCTGATCTAGTCTTTCCTCTTACAGTATGAAAAATTACAAATTTTTTGTGCTCAATTTGCCTTACAGTTGAACTCATGTATTTTTCCTCTGGCCTTTAGCACTATTTATCTATAAAAATAGTTTTGTGTGAGTTGCCAAGTTTTGGTGATATCAGCTGTGGAAATTTCTGCCTAATGTTGAATGTAATGACGTTAAATGGTGTCAAATAAATGGTTAATAAAAAAAAAAATCCACAAACTTTGTTGTACTTTTTTTTAAATGTAGGAACTATTTTTTTCCTGCCAAACTACGCCTTTCAACCATATCACTCTGCAGAGAAAAAATGTCCGCCTACCTGTGATATGAGGCTTGTGCTTGTAACAGATTGACAGGATGCAAACATTAACTGCGTTCCCTCTCAGCTGAGATGTAATGATAGAGACCTGCATGTGTCTTTTGGTTGTTGGATGTAGACAGAAAAAAGAAAATTGTTCCTTCAGGAAAATGCCAGCAGCAGGGTTTATTGAATTATTTCTGGAATTTCTGGATTAGCTTTTTGGCACTTTTGGCAACCATCTGGTTCCATTATATTTAAGAGAAGGCAGACATATTTTCTAAACTGGGCAACATTAAAACTCAAGATGGATAGATAGCAGTACAGGTAAAAGGAAAATATGTGAATCTGATTTTAGGGGAAACTGTTCCTTCATGGCCTCGGTCACAATACCCTAGACAAGTCAGTGACCATTTGGCAACCAGTGGTTGAGCAGGAATAATGTGGATCCTCCAGCGGCTGCAAAGAGGATGCTGCACTAGAAACCTGCCTGTGATTGCTGGCAGACTGATGGGGTCACCTGTAGTTGGTAGGAAGGAGACGCTGGCTTGTCTGCAAACACTCGCAAACTACTCGCTGGATGGTAACTTGAAAAAGTGTGATGCAGACTAGAGAAGGAGGACATTTGGCTTCAGAGTAAAAGTGCTTTATGGCTGCTGCAAAGATGTTTCAAAAGACTCAGTTTTTACTTTGAAGGCCAACAGACTGTTTCCAGTTTGTGTTGCACGTTTAACAATTTCACTACTGCTTGGAGAGCAGTTGGCAAGTGTTTGCAGATAAGGTAACATCTTGTGTGCAAACTACAGTCAACCGCAGCAATCTGCTATTGATCAAAGCAATTGCAAGCAGATTTTGATCTACCGTACTACATCTTTGTGACCAATTTCTTCTTGCGGCTGGCAGCAACCATTCACCAACTTGTTGGGGAATATAAATTTTTCCCAAGTCACCTGTGGTTGCCAGGGGGTTGTTGTGGGCCTGTATGACTGGAGCCTAAGAAAACATCTTGCAAACAGAAATTAGGAACCAAAACATCCTTTTTTTTTTTTTTAAACCTGTCATGTCTGGCAGTTTTCGCAATCAGAATGATAATCCGAAGGCACTATTGTACCAAACATATTTGCTTTTACAAGAAGTACTCTATAAGTTTTTTATAGGCTATTCTTAATTGTATTTTTATTTTATTTATTCTTGCCAGATCTGACAGGCAGGGAAAGAAAAAGAGAGTAAAAATAGAAGATAAAAGCTACACAATATATATATACACACATATATATATATATATATATATATATATATATATATATATATATATATATATATATATATATATATATATATATATATATATATATATATATATATATATATATGCACATAACACACACACACTCTTATTGTAGTTTGTAGTAATGTATATGTGTTCCTCTGTCATGGAATGTACTCTATAAGAACCAAAACATCCTTACCCGCTTTGAAAATTTCGATTTTGTTATTTTTGTGGTCACTGAGATGCACAAAGGCAGCACCTATTGTAACTCAATGCTCAGCACCATGTCACTTTCACGACTTCTCGTCCGTATTAGATCACTCAGAGTTCATTCTCCTCTTTGGAACTGCTACGTGACAAAACAGCCCCAAAGTCAATTTTCTGCTTTTTCTGGAACTTTCTGTGTCAAATGTATGTAATTGAGTATGAAAGTTGATGTAGAAGTTTGTATCATTTACTTGCGTTTGCATTGCAGTGAGTTGCAACATGATGAGCCCTTTTGGCAACTGCACACCATATTTTGGAGTTGACAAATAAATGTACTTAATTAATATCCTAACCACTGTCGTTGTAACATCAGGCTGGGTGCCACATTACCCCGAGAGACCCGTCACCCACTCACCATGCATTATATGCTCCCAAACCGGCACCCTTAAACAGATGAGATGTTTGTTCCAGTGAACTGGCCAGCCGCCACCACAGCTCAGTGCTGCAGTGAGGAGGGAAAAATAATGACATGTCATCTGATAATGGCTGCATTGCTGACGAACTAGGCCTTTTAATGGATTTATAATTAATGCCTGTGTGTTGGCCGATGCCACTGATGGCTGCCGAGAGGCAGGATAATGTTCTGGAACTACAAAGTCATTTTAGATCAGTGTGGATCAAGCCGGGGCCACAGAATCAGAGATAAGAGCTGCATTTTTATTCTATGAGAGGTGCTGGGCTGGCAGTTGAAGCCCAGAGAGCTTTCTGTCCTCCTTCTATTTCCCCTCCATCTCTTACCCCCCGCCTTCATCCAGGACATTAGAGGCCAATGACTCTACAGGCTGCTCAATACTTATCACTTTAAGGACTGAGGGTCATTATTGCTCAGGTTTTTTAGGTCAGTGATTCATACCTGAACAACACAGTCGCATAATTGGTCCGAGCAGCTGGTGAAATTTTTCATTCAATAAACTTCAACATCCACATTTGTTACAGTAGCAGAGTCAAGATAAGGGAGTTTGTGAATTGAAGTATAAGGTTATATGCTGGACTTCACTCCCTTCAAAACTATCTTTTTAATGAGTGGGGATAAAAAGCACACGCAGTCAAAGGTTTTTGTGTCCGTCTGGTGTCCTCTGCTACAGAACGCTGCACAAAGAAAAAGCTGACAGGCTGGCTGATTCTTTGATACTGCTAAGATATTTTTTAACTGCTGTTGAGCATATTTAAATCATGGTTAATCAGGGAGTCCATGCCTCTGCCAAAAGAGAAATGCCACAAAGTTTCATCTGAGATCTGTATCAAAGTAAACACACTTACATCGACCAGAGAGTTATAAGTTATAATGGCTTGTTCAAGAATTATTTCCATTTCTGCTCCAACTGCGCTAACCTATTAATATTCATATGGTGGAAATTAGCCGGATTTTCTTCTGGCCATGGCCATGAAGCAGTAGTCAGACCTGAGTGGTGCACTTCAACACAACGTTACGCGTATGAGGATGGATGTAGCCTCCAGATCTGAAAAGTAAAGCCAATGGGTAAATTATGTTTATTTTGAAAATTACATTTTAATTTAGAGTGAAATTGATGTAAAGTAGGGTATGCTTTATGCGGCATCCGGTTTCAAAAGACCAGGATGGCAATGGCAGAAATGCTCAATATGAGGTTTTAAAATGTTAAACCAGAACCTAACATCATGATGGTAACTCCATCTGTTATACAGTCTATGGTGGCACAGCAAGATCCATTGGCCTAGAAAAAGGGTGGTGCTGTAAGTGGAATGACACAGTGATCCCTGTAACTTTCCAAGCAGTTAAGAGCCAAATTAATGCAGTCCACATGAACCTGTGCCTATACAATCTAATCCTGTCTAATGCCTGAGAGCAAACCTCTTTCTGTGAAGCCGTTTAAAATCCAGCACATAATGATTACATGGAGATGAATCCTGCCACACTACTGTTTCTTCAGCTATCATTTCTCTCTTCTTCTTCTTCCTCTTCTTCTTCTTGGGTTGCCACAGCAGATCATCTGCATCCATAGGGTGATCTGCATGTCCTCCTTCACTACATTCAT
This sequence comes from Amphilophus citrinellus, assembly GCA_013435755.1. Taxonomy (NCBI): domain Eukaryota; kingdom Metazoa; phylum Chordata; class Actinopteri; order Cichliformes; family Cichlidae; genus Amphilophus; species Amphilophus citrinellus. The sequence goes on along the minus strand of JACBYM010001164.1, from coordinate 14,506 downwards.
GAATCTTCTCTATGGTCTTACTCTTTTCCTCCTGACTGGCAGTTCCATATTCAACACCCTTTTTCCAGTACATCCACTATCCCTCTTCTGCGCATGTCCACATGTCAATCCAGACATCACAGCTGGTGTCACTACCATCTTGTAAACCTTTCCTTTCACTCTTGCTGCTATCATTCTGTCACAAATCACCCATCTCCACCCACGCCACCCTGTCTGCACTCTCTCCTTCACCTTTCTTGTGCAGTGTCCGTTGCTTTGGATGATTGAATCCAGGTATTTAAACTTGTCTACCTTCATTATCTCTACTTCTTTCATGTTCACCTTCCCACCCTTTCCACCTGTCACCCTCTCATTCACACATGTTTTCTGTCTTCCTTCTACTGGCTTTCGTTCCTCTTCTTTCCACAGAATACCTCCGGCTCTCCAGGCTCTCTTCCACCTGGTCCCTGCTCTCACTACAGATCACAATGCCGTCTGTAAACATCATAGTCCACGGAGACTCCTGCCTGACCTCATCTGTCAGCCTGTCCATCACCACTGCAAATAAGAAGGGGCTCCGAGCTGATGTCTGATATAATCCCACCCCCACCTTAAACCTATCTGCACACTTCACCTCTATCTCGCTGTCCCCATACATGTTCTGCACCACCCTCACAAACTTCTCTGCCACTCCTGACTTCCTCATGCAGTACCACAGTTCCTCTCTGCGCACCCTATCATCTGCCTTCTCTGGATCCACAAAAACTCAGCGCAACTCCTTCCTTTTCTATACTCTTCCATCAACACTCTCAAAGCAAACTTTGCTCTTTCTAGGCATGAAGCCACACTGCTGCTCAGTGATCGTCTACTGACTGTAGTCACTACAGTTGTTACACAAAGCAGGTTGCAAATTCACATTTCACCACATCTGAATTCTGCACAAAACCAGTTCAGATTTATTTACAGTCTACTGGGAAAATCACCAATTTCAACAGTTCCAGTGAATTTAACTGATGGGAATCTGTAAATTTAGTGTAATAAATACAGATGTGACCCAGCGCTTTTTTCTCAGGCAATTTCACAAAAACTGTTTCTGTAGGAAGCAGAAACATCCTGTGGAGAATAAAAGAGCTCCTTGCTGGTGGTAATAATTAATTTTGACAGGTAAATCACTACATAATCACAGGGAATTAAGAAAAGCATGCTTTTATACATCAGTTGAACCATTCACCCGACACAAACTTTCAAATGATGACATTATTGCATTTCTAATTCTTAACTGAATAAGTACATCCCCTTTATGGGCTAACAATGAGAAGCTATTTTGATTTATTTTGATTCAATTTCTGTCTTTGTGGTTTTATCACCTTTTAATTTAATTCACTTCATTTTATGCTTTTCCAAATCACAACCGCAGTCATCACAGGACACTTTACACTTAAGACCTTATAATATTATAATATAACTCTCAGCAGCATTGCTCAGGTTCAGGAAGGGCATCTGCCTCGACCAGTGGGGGCTTCATTTCATTTGAAGCTTTACTTAATCAGTGACTTGGAGACACAAAACAGTGGAGGGTGTGACATATCAGTTTGTATTAGAGCTCCATGCTTATTAGTGATCTTTGATTTCTTTCAAAATGAAGGTGGTTTGAGCAGAATTATGTTTAAAACCCAAGTCTTTACATGACATGATTTGCATGTGCTCCATGTGTGCGTGCATCTTGTATACTAGAAAAATCAGATAGAAAGTTGTGCACTTGGGTGTTTGCCTTCTTCAAGTCACCCACACACACACACACACACACACACACACACACACACACACACACACACACACACACACACACACACACACACACACACACACACTCTTTGTCTTGGCACACAAGTCTGCTCTGTGCCCGTGAATCTGAAATATCTCCTCTATCTCACATAAACTTATTTTCAGAGCTTTTTGGATGCTGTGCCCTCCTTTGATGCACAGCAACAGCAAGCTCACCCTTTTTTATGACTGAAGGAATGACAGATGTGCAAATGTTTTCCTCTCTCATCTGTCTTCGGCACATCACGCTGGAATGAGAAGTGCCAGTGTTGACTTCGGTCAGTGAAGCTCCGTGAATACTTGAGACACGTTCGCAGCCTTTTATCATGTGTTGTTGAAACAGTAATGTCAGCAGAAACCCTCATCCCCCCTGCCCTAACATCTGAGAGAATATTTGTACTTCATCTACATGACTTGCCACATTTCAGCATTTGAGATGGAAGGTTGCATCACTTAAGTTCGTCAAAACAGCTCAAAGCCTGCATCTTTTGACTGGCATAAAGACGCTGCTGCAAAATACAGCAGTGACACAAGCCTGTGATATAAGATGGGATGCCTTCTTGATGCTCATGAGCTAAGGTTAGGGAAAGTCTAGCTCCTTTACGTGGTCTGCTCAAATTTCACCATCCAGTATGAAGGTTAGAAAAGATACCCTTTGCACCTCTAGCTTCCCTCACCTTTAGGAGGGCGCCAGTAATCTGCAGCGTGCTTTCCATTCATCATGGCACACTCCAGAGCAAAGCTGTTCATGAGCATCCCAGTGGAGATCCTTTCTAGGACGCACACTCCTTCCGAGATCAAAAAGATTACAATCACCATCGGTCCTACAGCAAGCACAGAGAACGCTTTTGTCACATCCTCTCCCTCGTGATGAACAGCGAACAAAAAAACAAGCGGGGCATAATTCCAATTTTAGACCTTCAAACATTTTTTCACAGAGCCAGAACGCTTTTATTTCTGTAATTTATTTCATTTGAACTTCTTTCATTCAGTAACCAAGTTTTATGTGCACTTTTATTCTTTTGAGAAGAATAATAGTGTGCATTCAAGGATGGTAGTTTCTCTTTACTTTACATTTTAACCAGATGAGCTCAATCATATGCCAATAGGCATGAAGAACATGCACTACTGAATTTCAATTTTACTTCATTTATGTTATGGTATCCATCTGTTTATGTGTGAAGCTGTTTATTTTTCAGTGGTGGAGACAGAGGGCTAAAAATCCGGTGCTGTTAACTACAACAACATTAACTACTCTGTCTAATTTTACTCATTTATTGCTGCAGCAACGAATGATTTCAGTGAATAAAGCAATAATGAGGTGAGGAAATTTATCATAAAATTGTTATAAAAAGCATGTTTTATTTTTAAAACAAATTTATCACCCAAATCTGCAGCTCAAACCATTTTAGCATCTTTCAGTTCACTGTTTTGATTCACTCTCTCTCTCTCTTTTTTTTTTTTTGGTTCACTGTCTCTACTCACAACAATGTTATTTCCAAGTGTAGCAGGCTAATGTTTTCAGCCAAAAAGCTCTAAATACAGATTGTGTGCTATCTGCACAGCACGAAAACAGCAGACAGATAAAATGAGCAAACCTCAGGAGCCAAAATGAGGTGGGAATATTGGGTGTCTATTCACTGGTAACAGCAGATGTTTCTTCTTAACTGCATTTTTCCCCCCTCACAATCTGTTTTTTGCTCTAAAGTGAGGGAAAAGTTAATCTAAGCATAAATATTTTTCCTCCATTTGGGTTAGAAGAATGTATGCAGCACAGGAAAAAAAAAAAAAGGAGAATTTATTGTAAATCAAAAGTTCGGTGGCATATAGAATAATGGTCCTATACTGTAATTAATGAATCTATTTTAGCTATTGTATAACACATCATAAATTCTCCCTGATGAATAATGACAGGCCTTGTATTAGAAAAGCTTAATTAATAAGTTTCTGATTGATGGAAAAGGGCTGTGGTCCTATAAATCATGAAAAAAATGAAACTCTGGAAAATGCACATTTGACCTTTAAGGAACAGTAAGTATTCATAATCGTTACAGATGCAGTACGTGTGTTTCTGCTTATGCAGTATTTCGACCCTTTCGCAGTGTCCTCATATCGAAATAGTTTCTGAATTAATAAAAATAGCTTTAGAACACAAAGAGAGAAGAGCACACTCGATAAAGTTTAATATGGAAACTTGTTATCTGTTGTTGTTTACACTCAAAGGCTGATTCTGAAGACTTAACTTACAGAGGATCAGTCTGGCTTGTTATCTCTCCTCAGTTTTCTGTGAGGAGAATCTAAAAAGGCCACGTGTGATGGAAGACTGGTAAGTCTGGGAAACAGCGGGAAAGATTTATTGCAGTTTTGTTTTTGCTAGATGTGTAGATCACTTTAATTTGCGCAAGTGTGCGGTCAAACGTCGACAAGCTCTAAGTATTGCCTTTGGTTTGGGGAAACAAGTTAATTTTTAAATCACTCCGACCCGGTCGAACGGCCCTGCAACCGCTATTGATCGCATGCAAAACGTGTCTTGTTTATCAGTTGTCAGAAAGTTGTGGCTGAAAAAAGACATCGTATACTGATTTAGGTTTAAAGCTGATCTATCGATTCCTCTCCCTTCTTCTGTCAGTGAGTGATATGGCTGCATTTTGAAGATCTTTCCAATTGATCTATTCCTCCTTCAGATAGCAAACACCTGAATTACTTATTCATTACTCAAGTGTTTGACTGACACACAGTTTGAGGTACTGACTAATTCACTTTGCCAAAAAATCTATTGGGCACAAACTGACATTTTCAGGATGAGTGGTCCATGAGTGAGTCTTTTGAATTGAATAGAATGAATGTTCGAGGCTGAATGTTTTTTCCTGCCTGTTAATTAGTTCTTATAACAGGAATGTGGGAAAGGAAGTGTGTCCTCTATCACACCCGGAGTTAATCCTTCTGAATATTAGCAGGGAGGTTCCTCGACAGGTCCCTCGTGGGCTCACATGAATACCAAAGATGGACTTTTTTGAAGCTAAGAAGAATGTCTCACCTATCTAATTTCCTGGTTTTTGTGATAGCAGTTTTCTCCATTGAAGGTAATTCATGTTATAAAGCGAGCCCCCCTTCACTGTCTCTCTCACACACACACACACACACACACACACACACACACACACACACACACACACACACACACACACACACACACACACACACACACACACACAAGAGACACAAAGGAAAGAAAGAAATGCTAGAATGATGTAAAAGTAATCAATTCATAAAAAAGACTCTGTCCTGTGTCGGCCCCGTTGGTAAACCACCCAGTGTGTTGTTCTTTACCCTTGACTTAAAACACAGAAGACAATGTCCTGAAGACAAATGAGGTTGACTACTGGCACTGAATGAAAGGTATCGTTTAATCTTGGCCTTGAATACAATCTAAGTGGGTTAATTAGGGCAAAACACTACTCCTTCCACCACAGGGAAGATGTTGTGTTGATACATTTCAACAAGGTCACAGTCTGAGGTGCATGGTTATTGGAGTGATTTGCATAGATCTTTCGAAGTTTAAATTTTAATCTGAAAAGTATGAAATTTCACGCAATAGTCAACACCAGCCCATAACCTGCAGATATGTCATGTCACTTGTCTGACTTTCTTTATGGCTCAGTGACACCAGGGTAAAAATAGGAGGCAACATACTGGTAGTTGGTAGTTGCCCAGTGATTGCATTGAACTTTTTCACATTCAACTGGCCAACTGGTCACCCAGGGGTGCAGCATGCAAAACCCTCAAAGACGACCCCTTTTGTTGCCAAGGCTATTGCACAGCTTGCCTGGTGGCAGCTAGTTTCCAAACAACTGCCCCATCACTCTCAGAGAGATTGGCAAAGTTTTGCAAATATTTGCAAAGTATTTCCAGTTTATAAACACATCTATGCAAATTACATATTACAATCAGTCTGAGTCTGCGCCAATGAGCAAAACTTGTCTGTGACATGTCTCTTTGCAACAGCGGACTTGACTTAACTGGTTGCCAACTGGTTAGATAAAAACAAGGCTGCTGAGTGCCTATGTTATTTTGCAGTTGTCATTATTTGTGGAGGAATTTCTGAATTTCTCTTTCAGGTGTGTGAAGTTCTGGCTGGACTTTAGATATAAGTAGTTAATGTTTAATGGGAATTTCTGTGTATGTAGCTGGCAGCAGATCTGCAGTTTTCACCAAGTTATCACAGTTGATTGCCGTATTACCACAAACAGTTTGCACGCAATTGCCAACTTGACCCCATTCAGTCCCAAACTGATAGCAGACTGATAGCAGACTGACTCTGTCTTATTGCTGGTGCTTCAAGATGGCAGCTGACTGCAAGTGGTCTCCATCTTTGAAGCATCCATTTCAAAGGCAATGATGGTAGAAAGTCATTGCACAGTAATTTTGGTTATGCTGTGGTCTCCAACCACTGTTTTCCCTAATGTGACTGCAGCATTAGACAAAAGCTGTATTGTTTTTCTTTTAAATTAATTAATCTGGCTCGGTGTAGTCTATTCTTCTGCCAGGCAGGCAATGTCTGAACTGTGAAACAAAACTGTGCCACTGATGTAGCATTTAGGACGACCAAATAATTCAATCTAAGAAATATGAGAAGATTTGACAAGTTAAAATCAAAAAAAGTCTTGAGCATTATGATGAACTCAAGTTAGAATCAAAAATAATGTTCTTATGTATTTCACTATTAAATGGATGGTTGCAAATCTCTCAGCTTGTCTTTGATCAACTCATTGTTGCATTCAGCTTGCATTCAGCCCTTTAACATCATTTTTCAACATACAGGCTATGACCTGCTGGTGCTGTGATTGTTGAAGGACACGTCACTCTGGTAACCAAGGAAATGGCTGAAAAGCTGCTTGTTGAAAATGGCAGAAGTAGTTACAGTAACACTGTGAAGAGGTGATTTAAACTGAAATCTTGTGAAAATGTCTAAAACCAACCAAACAGAAATAAAAATCATTTGATTTTACTATCTGTCACCGTGGGTTGTGATGCCAGACAGAGCAACACCTGCTGTCTTATTTAGACTTTTGCCTGGACTGAACTGCCAGAGGATCTATGAAAATGTTAAGCCAAGGGGTAGAATGTGGATGATATGCTACAGGTATTAAGCTAAATAACAATTTCAGCATGATAATATGTTAGTAATAGCCTGGTTGAAATATTGCACACAAGTTAAGAGATCACCATTTTACCTGTATTGTAAGTAAATGAAGCAAATCCTGTTGGATTCATTGGGTGGTGGCCTCCAGCTCACAGTGGAACAGTGGCTGGCATGAGAATGAGCACCTCTACGTCTGAGGCCATGGCCCTCAGCTGGAAAAGGGTGGAGTTCCCACTCTAGCTCAGGAACAAATTGGTGGAGAAGTTTAAGTATCTTGGGGTCTTGTTCACAAGTGACGAGAGAAGGCAGCGGCAGATCGACAGACAGATTGGGGCTGCGTCTGCAGTGATGCGGATGCTGCACTGGTCTGTCATGGTAAAGAGGGAGCTGAGTGTGAAAGCGAAGCTCTCGATTTACCGGTCAATCTATGTCCCTACCCTCACCTATGGTCACAAGCTTTGGGTAGTAACCGAAAGAACGAGATCACGAATACAAGCGGGAGAAATGAGCTTCCTCCAAAGGGTGGCTGGTCTCTCCCTTAGAGATAGGGTAGGGAATGCAGCCATTTGGGAGGGGCTCAAAGTAGAGCCACTGCTCCTCCACATCGAAAGGAGCCAGTTGAGGTGGTTCGGGCATGTGAGTAGGATGCCTCCTTGGTGCCTCATGGGTGAGGTGTTCCGGGCATATCCTACTGGGAGGAGGCCCTGGGGCAGACTCAGGACACGCTGGAGAGATTATGTCTCTTGGCTGGCCTGGGAATGCCTTGGGATGAGCTGGCTGTGGAGAGGGAGGTCTGGGCTTCTCTGCTTAGGCTGCTGCCCTTGTGACCCTGCCCCGGATAAGCGGAAGAAAATGGATGGATGGATGGATGGATGGATGGATGGATGGATGGATGGATGGATGGATGGATGGATGGATGGATGGATGGATCACAGTGAATACTGTAGTTAGTTTATTATTATTATTATTTTTGCAATAATATAACATATTTGAAAGCATGCAAATTTTTCTTGTTAAACCATCGCTGTTGCCAGGCAATTCAGCTCAAATACTGCATGCATATCAAGGAGCTGGGCTGCCAGATTAGACCGTTGTGTAGAAGAGCGGTGACAGATACAGATCAAAGAATGCTTAAGAAGTATACAGTGACCATATGTAGTATTGTTGTTACAATTTTTTGGGGCAGTTATCATTGGAATAGAGGACTGATTTTAAAAATATAATGTCAAAGATCAAACAAACAAAAAGATTTGAGAACTAAATTCGAATTGAGCACTTAAAGCTTGTGAGCGGTGCAAACATGACTTTATGACTTTAGGATGAAAATTGCTGCATCTACACAAAGGAAATCCAAATACAGGGAGAGCATGATTTGTAAAGAAATTCATATGAATAATTCATGATTTAAGTTTGTGTGTACTGTACTCATGTTGCAGTCAGGTTTTTCCACTGTGACTGCATTGTTGAAGATATTGTTTTGTTTCCACTATTTGGGTGTAAACAAAAAAATTAACTCATGTCGTTCAGCATTTGATGTGGAAAAATATGACTTGCCAGCCCCTCTTTGGTGGTTTTCTAGTGGTAAACACAACTACCAATGAAACAGTTTCCTTGTGTTTTTTAGTAACCTGCAACCATAGAATGCCCTGTATTAAGCATTCATTTATTTTTGCCAACTGGTCCTCTTCAAACTTTTTGTCTTTCACAGTTTTCTGCTGTCAAAATGTCAAACATTTTAGCATAATAAATACTATATTAAACATGTATAAATTTCTATAAAGTTGTGATAATACAGAATTGTACATAATAGTGCTGTTGAGGGATTTCACGTTTAGTATATAACATCATTTTCCTAGTTACTGAAACACATCTGCCAATGAAATAAAAGTTTTCTGAGAGCATATAAGACACACACGCATTAGTTTGTTATATATTATGCTTTCAACAGTTCAGCTGCATGTTAATGCAAATATCGAATCAACCAATTACATAACAGCAACTCAGTGCATTTAGCCATGTCGACATGGTCAAAACGAGCTGCTAAAGTTCAAACTGAGCATCAGAAAGGTGATTAAAGTGACTCTGAACATGGCATGATTGTTGATACCAGAGTTTACAGAGAATGGTCTGAAAAGAAAAATCCTGTGAGCAGCAGTTCTCTGGGTGAAAATGCCTTCTTGATGTCAGAGGTCAGAGGTCAGAGGAGAATGGGCAGACTGCCCCAAGCTAATAGAAAGGTAACAGTAACTCAAATAACCAATGGTTACAACTAATGCAAAAGAGCACCTCTGAATGCACCACACACTGAACCTTGAAGTAGATGGGCTACAACACACTGAGTGCCACTCCACGCCAGTTCCACTGGTAGTGGTGTAGCAGTTTGGGGGATATTTTCTTGGCACTCTTAGTACCAACTGAGTATCATTTAAATGCTACACCCTACATGACTGCCTCACCTGCCTCCCCTGACCGCACGTCACTGGAGTTCACTGCACTCAAACGGTCTCCACAGTCACCAGATCTCAGTCCAATAGAACACCTTTGCAATATGGTGGAACAGGAGCTTCGTATCATGAATGTGCCGCTGACAAATCTGCAGCAACTGTGTGATGCAATCGTGTCACAGTCTCTGAGAATTGTTTCCAGCACCTTCTTGAATTTATAACATTTAAGCAGTTCTGCAGATAAAAGTGGGTCCACTCCTTTACCAACAAAGTGTAGCTAATAAAGTGGTCGGTGAGTGGAGCATCTATCAGCAGAGAAGAGTCAGGGCACTTAGATAACACTTAGATAACACTTCAGCTGCACAGTTTGATCTAATTTAAGTCCCATGTTGTTCATTTGATATTGTTATTAAAACTGGAATCATTACTGAATGACTTTGAATTAAGGACTTTGAATTACTTTGAATTAAGGACTGTAGAGTAAAAAATGATGGGCAGCCAGAGAATGAACTGTGACAGTACGTTCATAATTCAGTAGGTAATGATTGGTTCATAAGTATCTGTTAAAGAATACAGGTGTAAGGACCACTTTCTCCACAAGGACTTTCCTCAGCTACAGGATGATAATGACCCACTCATTACTCATTACTGAATCAATATTTACTCTTTCTGTGCACCCCCAAGAGATACATGACACTGAGAAGCTTTTTAAGTTGTGCCTCATTACTTCATGACCTCTGAGTTATTGCCTTTCTACACAGCTCCATGGCCAAATCTTACTCTGGACTGGCATTTATATTCAGTCTTATTTATACTAAAGGCCACAGTCACCTAGTCACATGCACATCAAACAGAGCTTTATTCTACGCAAACAGCACTTTATATTTATCCATCGCACACCCACCCACCATCAATGAGCAAGTGTGCCGTAGTCCACAATACTCTCAGTTAGAATCACAAGCTATGACTGGGATGAGGATATTAATAGGCTGTAAGCATTCAGAGTATGACAGTTCAAATACCTTCTTTAACAGTCAGCCTGATCCCCGGCTAAAAACTGGAGTGTGGTTACACCACGTCACTTCAAGGGGCACAAAAACCGTCAAGCAGTGAGGTACAACTTCAAAATAACTCAAACGTATTAATTTCTAACATTATCTTGTTTAGAAACTATTAATTACTATTTAATAGTAACTATCATATTTCACCCTTGTGCTCCTCAGTAACTACAAGCATTACTGCATTACAAAGTATTCTTGGGAAAGGACTCAGCTTGACTGACATCAGCAGCCATAATCTTCTGATAATAACAGACCAAACTGCAGCGGCTCGTCTGTAATGAATTGAGTAAGGCTGTTTTACAGCTCACGAATTGAAATTTCAATTGTAAGGTAAGAAAAGTCATATATCTTCTTTCAAAAGTTACTGTGCTAATGTACTTTATAATGTATTTTAATGAGGTAACTCTTACTTACCCACAGAAAGCTCACTTAGTGCGTTGCATGCTGGGAATTAATATCCATTCATTTTCTGTCCCTCCTTATCCTGCGCAGGCTTACAGGGGTTTTGCTGGAGCCTGTCCCAGCATGTATTCAGCTATATCCCACTACACCCTCAACAGGTTGGCAGTCTATTTCAAGCTTAACACACACACACACACACACACGCCATTTCTTTACCTCACCTAACCTTCATATGTTTGGACTTTAGGAGTGCATATTATGTGTCTATTTGTGAGCGCCTGGGCTTTGTTTCTCGGTCTTTCAGATGTATAAAGTATCCCCGATATTCCATGGTCAGCTTCTGAAGGACATATTTAAGGACACTTTCCTTTCATCATTACTCCTTTTCTTTTTTATTTACACTCTCATGTTCTCATCCAATACAGATGCTCCAAATCCTCGTGCTTCCACTTATAAGCGTCATCCTTTAACCTCCATCCAACTGCACTCATATATGCTTCATTTAAAAGAACTTCATTCTACCACGCTCAGCTGTGTACCAGCCTTGAAAACAGCAGATTTTTAGGATCAAATGCGATGCATTAATCAAACTGGAGGTGCACTAGTCCATGTGAAGCTGCACAAAGGGACGGGATCACTGGCATAAGGTAGAAGTGGTGGATAATACACCGATATTACAGAAAGTAGCTTAACTAACTTAATTTGTTTAGATTTCAAGAACATTTAACTGCAAAAAGTAACGAAATGAAAGTAGAAAGGTCTTTTTTTTAATATTTAATATGACTTATAGAAAATGACAGGGTTACATAGTCTGTGCCTCGCCATGTTCCTGAAAGTTGCTAATTTAAACAAATTAAATGGAGTCATATCTAACAGCATTAGTGTCAGGTCAGTGATATTTAATACCCATAACACAAAATGAGAATATGTTTATATTTGACAAGGCTGTGGATGTGTACACAGGGTAACCATGGTTATTTGCCAGCATTTTCTAACGGAATATCACAAATCATTAAGTCTAATAATCCTTTTATACACACACACACACACACACACACACACACACACACACACACACACACACACACACACACACACACACACACACACACACACACACACACTCTGAGTCACAGTAACTGTATCTATACATCAGTGACCACCACCACAGTTGTTACAGTAAAAACGTCTGTGTGAAGGCATTTGCTTTATGTAGAATATATTTACATGATGTAAAACTGTAATCAGGTCACATTTACCTTGATGTTTTGGAGGTTTTTTTTAGGTTTTCCAAACAGCTTTGTCCACATTCGTGATTATCAGCCAGCATCAGCCTACACTTTGATCGCTGGTGATTCTAATGATGTTCTAAATCATCATAGGTCACTACCGGAGCACATTAAGTCACTGCTTTATTCATCAAAAACACTTTAATGAGACCCAAATGAATTGTGCTAACTAGAGCACGAGCTATTTGGAATAACTAATAAGATTTAGGACTGTATCGTGGGCTGGAAAAGCCAAAAAACCCACTGTACACATTATGATGGGCTCTATAACATAATGTGCTAAGCTGCTATGTGGTCTTTATGGTGGAAATTAAGGTTTACAAGCTGAACATAAACATCACTGATGAGCTTCGAGTATTCACTTTGATGAAGGGCATGATTTTTTCCATGACATTTCATTTCAGTTCTGATTTGTGAACTCAAACCAGTCTCCTCCACATCGGACGGTTATTGTTATAAGCCACTTATTAAGAATATGAATCATTTAGGCAGCGGCAGACAGAAGCAACATCCCTTTTTGTCTGGAGATTGCTGATTTTGTTTTTTCAACATTCAGATGTAGCTGGGTAGCCAGTTAATCTCACATTAGCTTATTAAAGTTTATTCAAAGGCCATATCTGGCTTTGAGATGTTGCTGGAGCGCAACAATATAAACACAAAAGCGGGGCAAAACATGCTAATTTAACTCAAATGGCATCCAAGTGGAATACTCCACAGTACATGTGCCAGTCATTGGGCTGTTTTAAACATGTAACCTTACTAGATAATTGAAGATGTGTTCATGTGTAGGCAGTGAGATGAACAAGCTTGTGTTTGCAGCCTAGAAGTTACGGATACTCCTTAAACAACTTCTTACACTTTTCTGTGGCCCGTTTGTGTCATGATGAGGGCAAAGCTGGGTGACCCAGACATGGCAACCACAGTTCAAATGCTTTATTTACAAGATCTGGCTTGCATATTGGATACTGGATCAACCCCCTGAGAGGGAAGGCAGATGACCAATTCCAAAGGGAGTTGTGAGTCCAAAAAGGCCTTACAGGGAAGCCACGAGGGTCTGGAGTACACACTGAAGAAATCCTGAAGACAGTGTGATGAATAATGGCTGTCAGGTGTGCGCATCCAGCTGTTTTATGATTTTAATTACTGCCACGCCTTCTCAGGCAGCAACCTGCCATGCACACACCAGTACTCATGAGAGAGAAAGAGAGAGAGGGAGAGCGAGAGAAAGGGGGATGCTGAAGGCATGGGGAGCATGACATTTTGACTTTAGGGAGGCTTAAAAACCCTTAAACTGAACCTATTAACATGGACCTGTTTTTCCTTATTTTTCTGTATATAGTTACATATATATATTCATATATATTTTCATATATATATATATATATATATATATATATATATATAGGTGTCTTCAATTGCACATTAAGATAAATCTTTACAGAGTTTACAGACTGTTTCAAGCTGATAGAAACTGACAACCAAGGTATGCAGAAGAGCATCTCTGAATGTATCACACATTGAACCTTGAAGCAGATGGGCTACAGCAACAGAAGGCCGCACCAGGCACCACTCCTGTTAGCTAAGAACAGGAAACTGAGGCTACACTTGACACTGGCTTATCAAAATTGGACAGTAGAAAACTGGGAAACTGTTGCCTGGTTTGAGTCTTTTTGATTCTTTAATAAGTTTCTGCTGGGACATTTGGATGGTAGGATCAGAATTCGGTGTAATGAAAGCATGAATCCACTTTGCCTTACATCAACGCTTCACGCTGCTGGTGGTGTAATGATGTGGGGTTTTTTCTACTTTGGGCCCCTTAGTACCAACTGAGCATCATTGAAATACCTGAATACTGTTGCTGACCATGTCCATCCCTTTATGACTACAGTGTACCCATCTTCTGATGCCTGCTTCCAGCAGGATAACACACCATATCACAAAGCTCAAATCACTTCAAACTAGTTTTAAAACATGACAGTGAGTCCACTGTCCTCAAATGGCCTCCACAGTCACCAGATCTCAGTCCAGTAGAGCACCTTTGGGATGTGGTGGAACAGGAGATTCACACCATGGATGTGCAGCTGACAAATCTGCAGCAACTGTGTGATGCCAACATGGAGCAAAATCTTTAAGGAAAGTTTCCAGCACCTTGTTGAATCTGTGCCATGATGAATTAGGACAGTTGTGAAGGCAAAAGGGGGTACGAGCAAGGTGTACCTAATAAAGTGTCCGGTGAGTGTATATTGTTACAATGGTAGATGCTTATTATAAACTTGGGCAAATTTCAGACAATGAGATCAGTGTATGTGCAACCATTCACAATAAGCCAGAATCTCAGGCTTCATATGGCTCTAAATCTGGCAG
>JACBYM010001163.1:0-11383 GCA_013435755.1 Amphilophus citrinellus | reverse complement strand
ACCCCCACAATATCAAGGGGTTTTTTTTGCCATCCCTGTTGTGTTACTGGGATTCAGCAATCATTTTCCCAGTGCTTACACATCTACCTCCAGTAATCACTCCACAAGTGGTGGTAACACAACTCTGAGGACACTAACTTTCTTATCTTTTCATAGAATAGCTGTATCATCTGTGCCAACCTTTGTTCTGTTAAACTGAGTTTGCTGAACTGCCCCACGTTGGCTTGTTTCTTGTGTTTATTTATTAGTGATATGGTCTCAACTGTGTTTTTACAACACTGATAGAATAGAATAGAATAAATAGAATAGATAGAATAAGAATAGCCCTTTATTGTCTTGTACATGGTACAGTGAAATTTGGGGTGCTCTGCCCAAATGGAAGTCAAGTCTGGGTGCACTCAGTTATAGAGGGAATGTCAAAATAAATACACTGAAATAAAATAAATACAAATCTGCATACAACACACAAATAAAACACACAAACTGTAAAAACACTGAATCAGACGGCGATAAGCATGAGGTACAAACCCAGCAAGGGGCAACACGTTAGCAACAGCTGGTGATTTGGTGGCATTTGCAGACCAGTTCTTTTTTTTTTTTAAACGTGTATGTGTGTGTGTGTGTGTGAGTGAGAGAGAGAGAGAGAGAGAGACTATGCTCAGCCTCAAAACGAACAGTTCCAAAAAACTGCAGTTTCTCTAATTGACACACTTGAGGCTGGCTGGGCAAAAAGCAGACAAGTCAAGTCTGCTAACAGGTCATTGAAAAATTCCCAACTTTAGAGGCATTAAAGATCCATTGGGTATAAAAAAACATGAGTTGTTGCCCCTTCAGACAGATTCCGTTCTGCGTATGCCAAATCTAGAGTCTCCTGGGGCTATCCCAGCTACTACAGGGCAAGAAGGCAGGGTACACCACTGGACAGGCTGCCAATCTGTAAAAGGGCTAACACGAAAGAAGACAACCATTCACACTCACACTCACAACTAAGGACAGTTTGGAATCAACCGGTTAACACCTGACCCCACCTGGCTGCATATCTTTGGGGCGAACACCATGCAAACACAAGAAGAACATACAAACTCCACACAGAAAGGCGGAGAAAGGTCCCAGCTAGATGGGGAATTCAAACCCAGGACCTGATTGTTCTGAGGCAACAGTACTAACCCAAGCGCCACCGTGCCGCCCTTTGGAGATTTTAATAAAATGATCTGACAGTTTATTTGACTTGCTGTGTGAAAACGATGCAAGAAGGTTGCACTTCAGTTCTGGTCATTAAAATCTGGTATTTAATTAGTCTGTTACTTGGCACTAATTAGCAGATACAGTATAATGTGTTCCCTGTGGTGCACCTATAACACTTGTGTATCCCAAAAATCATTATGGTGGCCAGCAAATGACTAACGGTAAGGGTTTTCAAAATGAGGAGTATTGAAACCAGTGGGTGATGTCACATTAAAATTATTATAATAATATGATTATATGAGCTGAAGCAGTTTCTTCTCTGAAAACAGATATAAATGCATTTTGGGAAGCATTGTTTTAGACTTTTCAGAGATTAAGAAGCTGGTGGTTGCTAAGACTTCAATTGTGGCAATTTTTAAAACCAAAGGATAAAAACTGAGTTTATGGAAAAGAGAACTTCTATCCATGATAAAACAAATATACTGGACTTTACTGACCCATTTCCCTCCACTGCTGGGAGCAAAAGAAAATCTCATTGTTTTTATGTCCAGGCTGAAAGTGTGAGAGGTCCACTGCTGGATGAGGAGGAGGAGCAACAGGAAGGTGGGGACACGGAGACCTCACCTGCCGCCGTGTGTCTGGATGTCTAACCTCAGTCCACGCTTGTTTGACCTGTGATCACGTCTTCTGCGAGCCTTGTCTTCGCAAGCTTGCCAGAAACAGCGGAGCAAGCGTAACCTGCCCTCTGTGCCGGACACTCATCACATCCACCAACCTTCCATAAAGGTTAACCCCCTCCCCCATTCATTTATCAGCTCGTTCTTTCTGATTATAATGGCAAACATTATGGATGGATCTACTCAAATGTGACAATGTGCTCTTTTTTCTTCAGAGCTTGATCACAGAGCAAAGACCCTTTTCCCAAACCTCTACCTGGCTCGCAAGCAGAATTTCGAGACTTTCCCCTGTAAAAAATGGCCTCTGCCCGAAGGTGAGAAACTTTCTATTTGGCTAAAAAGTGTTAAGTGGTATTGCTTTATCTCCACACTTTATTTTCAGTGGGATATTTTATCTTTCCACAGCTGGTAAAGCTGTTTGTAAACAGCTAAATAACTAAATACAGTCCAGAGTTTGCAAACCTAATGGGTCCAGGCACAGTATTCCTCCAGTTAAAGGTATTTAGCCTCTTATGGTGAAAGGATAACTTCCAACATTAGAGGTTGGAGAGATGGATCAGTGCTTAAAGTTTTGAAATTCTGGCATGGGACCACTTCCAATCTGACTGTAGATAAATTTGTCTTTATTTAAACTAAAAGGTTGTCATGCCATGTTTTCACTGGAAACTGTGTTTTGTATTAAGCAAAGTAGACCTATTATATTAACTTCCAGCTCTCCATTGTGTATTCTAAAGTCCTTTGCACACCAAGTTGAAAATAATGACATAAATTCAGAATGTTTCATATGCGAACTTGTCACGTGACATACACACACACACACACACACACACACACACTTTAACCGTGTCTAATATGAGCATCCGGCACTGGAACAGTAGATCTGACTTAAATGATGGAAAACTGAACAGAGCCATTTAAAAAACTGTATAGTTGTTTCCTATCTGGAATTTTTCTGTTTTGTTGTTTAGGACCAATCATAGAAACACAACAGACGACAGACATTCCCGTCCTTCATTTTTACTTATCGGAATTGAAACCTATTGCCTACAAGGTGTGTGAGATGGGCTTCATCCTCGCATCGAGGTGTTTCCTGGTTCTGATTTTCCTCTGGTTAACCATGTGCTTCTTTTGAGACTTTGCAGGTTTAACTGTCATGTTTTTGTTTCCTTTTTAAACTGGGTAATGTGTATTTAATGGGTTCCACTTGTTGAATCACATGTCAGATGATGCAAGATATCTGTGCAATTGTTGGGGAAAGTTTACAGTATTGGGTCTAGTATGATTAGAGTTAAATTATTACCTAATGACTTTAAAAAATGATCAGTCTGCTTTAAAATGAGCTTCTTTCTTTTCCTTCTAACACAACGAAGGACAGAACCTCAAAACTGAGCTTCTTGTGACAGCTTCACTCAGGTCAGTCATCACATTGACTTCCTTGCTGGCAATTTGAATTTTGAACCCAATGTTCTTGAATCCAGAGGTGACCGTGCTTTGAGGTGTCACCTCAAGTTTGGCTGAAAACTTCAGTTTTATGGATGAAGCCTTTCTTTAGTTCACAGCACATGCTTATATGGAAGTAAAGAGTCTATAAATGAATGTAAGTACGAACTCTTGACTGTGTGTTTGTACTTTGGGGTACTTACACCTCATTAATGTGTTTTTATCCAAACTGTGAAGCACTTTGTGTTTTCAAAAGTGTTATTATAATTTGCATATTAACTATATGGTCATGTACTGTGAGCTGTCCTGATACACGGTCGATGCTACAACCTGAGGCAGAGAGACATTTCATCCATTAAATTTAATGTGTGGAAGTTAAGATGTACCTTATTAAAACCATTAATGAAGTGCAAACAGTGTGGCATTGTCACGGGAATGTGCCTGTATTCATTTGGTGATGCAGAAAATATATAAATGTTGTTCTACTTGATTCTAATGTGCTGCTAAGTCTCTTCCACACTGCTGGAATTGCAGCAGCTAGAACACAGAACACACATCAAACCTGTTAAATCAATAAATAGTTTTTCACTTGGACCAGTTCTCTTTGTATATGTTACTATGTTTCATTTATTAAGCAATTTCAGAGACATTCCCTGTCATTGCAGTGCGTTGAACAAGCCTAGAAGGACTTCAGCAGTACATCGTTATAGAAAATCGACCACAGGAGTCACAAGTTACAGTCGCAAATGCAAATCCAAAGTTGCCCCAATGGTGGCGCTACACTGCTCAAGGTAGTGGCACATAACTTGGTGAAAATGATAATGGGACTGTCCTGAGGAAGTGTGCCAAATTTCATAACTTTTGACCTGACATTTCTAGGGGCTGCCTCAGGCTCCCATTGGAGAGGAAGAAGGTTGTTAATGATTATGATGATATAATAATAATAAAACTGAGAATCACTATGGGGTGCCTGCAGCCTTGCTCCTTGACACCCCCCCCCCCAAAAAAAAAAAAAAAACAGATGTGAGGAGGTCTCACTGTGAAACCACACGCTCATTGGCTACCATCTTGTGATTGACAAGGTGGTAGCCAATGAGTGTATAATTTCATATCAAGGATAATCCTCAAAGACCAAGATTTTTTTTTTAAATAGATGCAACTTTTTTTTTTAATATGACACAAAATGAAGGACTGCGCGCACAAACTCAGCAGGAAAGTGTTTAGAGAGGTCAAGGCAGGAAGCCACCCCTCGGACTTCTACAGGACCAAAAGTCTTTTTGCAGCCACAGATATCGCCATCTGGTGGCCTTCAGACAGAATGCAGATTTAAGGCACTTCCTGTTTTCAGGAAGAATGCAGCTTTGTGCCTCTAGACAAATTACTCAACAGGTGGCGCTGCACAAGTTTTCAACTGTTGTTTTGTATTAAATATCTTTATTTATAAATATATTTATTCAAGTAGGTCATGCTTGATTAGAGTACAAAAACTTTTGCATCAAAATAAACTTAAAATATTTAATGTAAAAGTACTAAATATGCATAATCATATATACATTACAGTGATGCCAAAATGTATACATTATGTAAATTTTTATATAATAATTAGTAATTTTTTTATATGTCACTTTGAGGTTGCAGCTAAGAGATGAGTTTATATTGCTTATATAATGTTGAGCAGTTGATATATAATAATATGGGAGATTTTATTTTTAAATCTGCAAAATGGCACATTTAATATTTCGGGGGGGTGGGGGTGGGGGTGCTGCTGCCACCCCATTCCACTTTGAACACGCCCCTGACTGATAATGATTAGGTTGATGTAAAACTGGTTCAGTTTAAATTGTAATCATCTCTTTTTTTCCTGAATGCACATAAACAGTTAATTTTCAGTCGGAGGGTGACGACTTGTTTTGCCGTTGGCTCCGTCTGTATCCTCCGCACACGTGAGCGTGGGGCGGAAGACGGAGGAGCCTCCCTGTCGGCCTTCAGGAGGGGCTGAAGGTGACTCTCCTCTCGGCTGGGATGCGGAGGGAGCTGCTGTGGGATCTTTTCTGATCCTGCTCCGGGGAATAGTCACGCACTGTTGCGGGGGGGCTTTAAGCATTAGGGGTGAAAAAAAAAAAGAAGAAGAAAAAGAAGCCCTCACCCAGCATCGTCTGCGCGCATCGTCTTCGTCTCCACAGAGGACACAGCAGCCAAAAGAGAGGGTATCCCTCGCTGCGTCTGGCTCGGCTCCGGTCGTGGGTGTGCATGCATGTGTTCTGCACCGTACGGGCGGAAAAAGCGCCCAAGGTCCACAGGGAGCATCTTTCCCCTCGGTAAAGGGGCGCAGACGGAGGCGGAGCGCCGAGAGAGCACGGAGGGGGCCGTGGACGACAGCAGGATGGTGGGTACTGCAATAAGGATCATAATCATGTCTGTTAATGATTGACATGAGCTCAGCTCTGCACCAAAGGACAGATTCGTGTATGTTCCGACTTTATCAGTGCAGGTGCAGCTGCAGTGGCGCAAAACAAAAAAGCCTTGCAATGAGCCGCTTTCAGGCTGCATTTATTCTATTTGAAAATACATCCAGTCATGTCATGTGGTTCCTGATGGTATGATGTTTGTGTTCTTTAAGACTGTGCAGGAATTCAACACCCTCGTAGCGCTGTACCGGGAGCAGGTCATATCCGTCGGGGAGATCTCCGCCGACTGTCCGTCTCTGCGGGCTCAAATGCACCACACGCGGTCTAAAGGGTGCTCCATGGCCCGGGCTGCGCACCAGGACCTCGCCGTCATCTCTGTTTCGGGGTACGAGCAAAGTTTGGTATATATAGTCGTAAAATATTATATAAATAACACCTACTCTCTCTTTAGTGACAGATTTTAGCGGTAGATAATCCTACCATATGAAACCACATATATTTTTTTTATTATTTTCTTTATTAAAGTACAGATGCTACATAAAACTCCAGGGTATCCTTCAGCATCGAGTATTTTAGCTGAACAATTACAACTCATGAATCAACTTTGAGCAGAAAAGCTAACAGTTATTGCAAAGTGATGTATAAGCCTTAGAAAATAGATGTCAAAATAAATGCATATGATTGAACCAGCTTGATTTTTAAAAAAATTGCTGACATTAAACTTTAGTTGTTGGTCTGAACAAACATAAAAATAATTCTTAGCAAAGATGAGGATAAACAGTTAGTTTAACTGAACACATTTTGATAAAAAAAAAAAAGGTGTCAGAGAAGGCTGTTGTGTCCATCTGCCAGGGCTGCGGGGGTGCATACGATTAAAGAGGCTGCTGTAAACCCATGTATGGAAGACAATAATGCAGTGTGATAGGTTTGTGAAGTGTCCTCAACCCGATTGTTGCACAGAAACAGTAAACTAGTGGAAAAACAGACTGAAACGACAGCTGTGACGCTGTCTGCACATTCCCTGCCTCTGTGTCTGATTGTATCTCTCCGTGTCTCTTCTCCTCTCCTTAATGCGGCAGTCCGGAGGACGGGGAGATCCATCCCGAGATCTGTCGGCTCTTCATTCAGCTGCAGTGCTGCCTGGAGATGTTCATAACGGAGATGCTCAAGTCCATGTGCCTGCTGGGGTGCTGCAGCTACACAGAAAAAGTACAGTCACAGGAATGAGCACGCAGGGTGATGATGATGCTGCATTACTAAATAAAAATAAAAGCCTGTTTCAAAATTGTAGCTTACTGTGGGCAGGTCTGATCATTAAAAAGTGTCATATTTAAAATTCAGTCTTACTTACAATTGATTTGTACTTTTCACTTTCAGATTACAAGCATATCATTATTATTTTAACCACTTTCAAGTATGCAGCTACCATGAATATCATGCTTTTATTTATTTGAGCTGTGTTTATTTACAGTAGTAATACTGTATCTGCTCAGTAAAACACAGTAAAAAATCAGCTTGATGAGACACAGACTTTATAGCCTGAAATTTAGTGCAGGTCATTTATAATCCAAAAACGACCTGAGTGGATGTTTCTGGTACAACTTACTACTGTTTCCAGTGTGTGTGCAGGAGAAATGCGAACAGCTTCATTATTAAGTCTTGTTGGAGTTTTGAGCTGTAGCCAGCAGAGACGCAGCCTCTTGTTTTCCAGTATTTTCACATTTCGTGCTCATGGCTCAGTCACACCGGAGCAGAAATAGGACGGCAACCTCCTTGCAGCTAGTAAATTATCAGGTGGTTGCCCGGTGATTGCCTTTAAATGTTTTCGTTTTTGACGACCAGTTGCAAGTAGCTGCAGCGATAAGCTGGTCCTCCAGAGGTTGAGCATGCAGGATCCTCAACTTCTGGGTGACCTCTTTCGATCACACAGGTCACAGAATTTCTGGATTTCTCTTTCAGATCAATGAATTCTGTCTGGACTCTGAATTTAAGTAGTTGATGTGAATTTCTGTGTGGCAGCAGAATTTTTTTTTTTGTGGATTTATTTTAGTTAACAGCTGTATTCTTACAAACAGATTTATTTAATTGACAGCTTGACAAGAAATTCAATCAATAACTGACAGCAGGCTGATTCCATCTTGTTGCTAATTTATCACTGTCTTGAGGCACAAAATTCACAACTGACAGTGAGCGGTATTTTCTTGTAGTCTGTCATTTATTTTTAATTTAAAATAATGCAGATTTCAAACCCCATCAATTGTATATACAGAAGTCCTATTTTCTTCTTAATATCTCGTTAGCGCTGCTTAATTTGAACACCCAGTATTTGTTGAATACTGGTTTGGTTTGCTCAGAGGTATTAAAATTAATTATGCTCAACATCAGTCAAATCAGCCAAAGGCATAAAGCAATAATATACCATATACTATTATATACATAAACATCACAACCTTCCCATTTTAGATTGTAGTGGAGTCATTCTGTGTTGGTACAGCAGGGGGCAGCAGAGCGCAGGGTTCATTTTCATTACATTTTAAAAACAGAATTTAAAGAAAAATGTTGACTTTTTAAAAACATTTCCAGTCAGCAAAGCTGAGCATTTCCTTCACTTTTACAGGAATTTAATTCCTAAGTGAACATGTAGATGCTGAATGCTGAAGCACCAGAATTTCTTGTTTTATTGCCTAAAATCATGAATAGCTTTACAAATGTGTTTTTAGTCCATGAGGTTTCTTTGTTGAGCACTGCTGTCTGTGCAGGAACAGACTCAGAGCCGAGGGTGGATTTCAGGCTGGATGAGAGCTCAGATGTTCCCATCCTGGAGGACCGATCCTCCTCTCCCATCGACTTTCCTCAGGAGCAGTGGCTGGTGGGAAATGATATTGAAAATATAGAGAGGTACGCTCACTGCACCTGCAGTTTTCTGTCCACGCTGAAAAAGTTTCACCAGCATGAATTCTTATTTTGTGCAGAATAATTTAACCTGCTCATAAAACGCTGCTCATTCTTTGTGTGTAGAGATATGCGAGAGATGCGAAACCTACTCAGCAAACTCAGGGAGACGATGCCATTGCCTCTGAAAAATCAAGGTATGTCATGTTTGTAATGAGTAAAAAACAAAAAGCAGAAAAGTCTTTGTGACTCAAAGTTTTGCTGAAAAGCTAAATGTTTAAGAGCTGTGCACAAACTTATATTTGCTGCAAGTCTTTGAAGGATTATGGTTGGAATATAGTTTTTTTTCCTGAACATCTAATTGTTTCGATCATCTAGCTGTTGATTTGAGATGAAGAGTAATTTGGAGGTAGTCCTCCTCCTTCATTATTCCATCCACTTTGTGTAGCAATGTCACTGACAGCAAAACAGCCCAGAACATGATGCTACCACCAACATGCTTGACAGTTGGTACAGTGTTCTTAGGTTTGAAAGCCTCAACTTTACTCCTCCAATCTTTGTCTCAGTTGAACATAAAAGTTTTCTCCAGAAGGCATTCGGCTCGGCCATGTGAGCGCCTGCAAATTTCACAGTTTCCAGTTCATGGTAGGCTTGAGGCTTGGTGGTTCCTGAACAGCCTAAACAAGTTCCTCTCATCTGAGGGTGACGGTTTGGGTCTTCTTTCAGACTTTGGCAAATATGTTACCCTTCTGAATAACTTGTACTTACATACAGTTGTTTGAACTGATGATCTTGGAATCTGCAGTTGTTTAGAAATGGCTCTAAGAGACCTTCCCAACTTGTGTAACTCTACAATTCTCCTTCTTAGATCTTCACTGAATTCCATGGACTTTCCCATTGTTATGAGTATGGGTCAATCCAGTGGGTGCTGTCAAACAAATCCTTTTATGCTGGCAACGAGAAACTACCAGCTGTAGTCAATCATGATAACGAACAAGAAGTTAATAGGCTTTGGCTTTGTCAAGTTAAAGGACATTGAGAATCTTCAGGAGCACCACTTAAAAGATCTAAGTGAGTGTGTGCGTTTATTTGAGCCTGTGTGGATTAGAGAAAATCCAAAAATAAATTCAAATCTGTGCACCCAACTGATGAGGTTTTGTAAACATCTGAACACGACTATATCTGGAACTGGACAACTAACAGTGAACGTGGGAAGTGTCCTATAACACCACGTATAATGAGGTCCTGAGATGCCTTCCCAGGTGATTTAACCGCCATTCAAACCTTGAACCATATGACCTGATCAGCTTCCCATCATTATTTTGGATGAGAGGGAAACCAAAAAAGAAGCCTTCAACTCAAGCGCTAGACCTGCCAAACAGGAAAAAATAAATAAAATATACATTTAGAACATAGACCTCACTGCTTGATATTTATGGGTGAAGTAAAGCGGTTAGGCGACCTCTGACACTGGCCTTTCTCTGATGGAAACAGGACGACATGTTTGTTTGTTGCAGATGACAGCAGCTTACTGAATCTGACTCCTCACCCGCTGATCAGACAGAGGAAGAGGCGCGTTCCCTGGACTCTGCTGCATGGTGTCCGGCTGAGAGCGTGACAGGAAAGGACTTTCATTTTAGTTTGTTTTATTCAATAATGTCTATTTATTTAGAGATGCTTTAATATTGTTTAATTCCACCCTTTTTTTTTTAACCAATATCTAAAATTGTAATCTTGTAGTATCTGTTACCAGATTCTATTTGTCTCTGTCATCTTGATATTTACTGTTTCAGACGTCTCAGCTCACATGTGTTCAGGCAGCTTTGGTGCCTGAGGTTTCAGGATTGATTTTTCAAATGTATCTTATTAAGACATTTATCTTGTAGGCTGTATATACCTGAGAGCTGGTAGGCTGACAGTCGGTAATATAACCTGCTATTCTCAGATTCAGGTTCCATCTGGTTGGGCTTTAAATGCTGAGATACTTTTCTGGTTCTTTTCAAAGGTGCTATTGTCGACACACAGAACCACTGTCATTTTAGAGCACCAGCATGTCCAGCTAAAACAAATGTGCCCACCGTCAGCCACACCCTGCTCCATTTGGATTTTTTTTTTTTAACAACCAGCAAGTGTTGAAAACAAACCGAACATCCATAGATGAACTAAAATGAACCGGAGTAATGTTACTTCACTTCACCTCTCTCTCTCCTCTGCTCTGTGTTCCTGTTTCACCAAGACAGAGCAGAGCAGGCGCACACACGGTGCAACAGAGAGCAGAGGAGAAACAAAAGAGATATCATAGATTAGGGAAATATCATGAATAAAATATAAATATAGCACAGGATATGAACCCTGATCACCCAGGTGAAAGTCCTCTGGTTGACTTAGCTGACCAGTGGTCAAGAGTGTACTAGTTTACACCAGTCTCCTACAAAGACCCACGATTGGCCAAAGTCATCATTGGATAGATTTTCCAAAGCCTGAAAACAGAGCCCAGAGGAGGAAGTTTATTATGGATGGTCTTTTTATTGTCTACCAAAGCTTAAAAATGAGACATCTTAGATTTTTGTCATTTTCTTCCCAGTCTTTATGTTTTTACATAATGAAAGCTAACAGATGTACATATTCAGTGCTATGCACAGGCAAAGTCCGTTTTCAGCTATCTCTGTGTGCTTGTGTCAGGCCGCCATGTTTGAATGTGTCACAGTGTGAGACTGGTGAGTCTCTGAATACCTGCGTGGTGTAGGCAAAACAATTCATCTACAGTCTTACGGTGCATAA
>JACBYM010001162.1:0-21613 GCA_013435755.1 Amphilophus citrinellus | reverse complement strand
CTGTTTTCAGCATGAGGACAATAATAGCACACAACAACACAAACATAAACAGTGGAGGGAGAAGAAAGATTCGCATTTTCTAGCTGGAATTACAGGCACTATTTTGAGTTTGTGTCAGCTAAAGATGACAATATCAAGGTTTGTTGTTCACTCTGTGCTGACAACAAAGTGCTATCAAGCTTGCAAAATGCTGTGTCAAATATGAAGAGACATCTGGAGTCGCAGCACAGCACAGTCACACTTACAGAGTCAGTCCCACCAGGCTGTGCAAAGCAGAGCTGCGGCTAATGCAGGAGGCCCCCCAGCACCCAAATAAAAAAAGCTGGACTTTGGTACAAACCAGTAAATGGGGGAGAGCTGAAGAAGTTGGTCGGACAGTATGTAGTAGAGGAAATGCTGCCTTTAAACACGGCTGGTGAGCCCTCGTTTCCTTGTTGTCATTTTTATGTTGAGGCAGTGGGGGGTGCTGCCAGTGTTGTGCCAAAAAGTGATTTTCAGTGTTCGCCAGAATGTGATTGCCTGTATTTAAACGGCTGTAAATGACTTGTTGACCTATAATCTGTGAAACATATCAAATATATCTCTCATGAATGATATCAGGTCATTTTGAGAGAGAAACAGCATTTCTATCACAAGGTAGAAGCTGCACTCAGTTTTTGGCAAAGTGACATATATTTGTTTTTTTAATCAAGGATAAAAACTGTCACTGATGTTAAAAATGTGTTTTTAAACAGAATTTGGCTCAGAAGCTGCAGAAATTCCAACAAATATAACATCACAGTTCTATGAAGATATTTTAAGTGACCAAAAAGCTCTGGATTAATAACACAGACTCCTAAAGATTCTTGTAAAACATGTTATTTCTTCATTTTATATAAAAGCCCTTCACGAATCATGTTGACTGCACTATATTTAATAATATAAGCAAAGACATTAGACATAAAAACACAGAAATATCAAAATCACTTTATGGCAGACGATCACTTTTTAGCACAACACCGGCAGCTGTTGAAAGTAACTAATAAAGTAACTTATAATCTAACTTAGTTTCTTATAAAATTAAGTAATCAGTAAAGTATCTAAGTTACTTTTAAAGGAGTAATAAATCAGTAATCAGATTACTTTTTCAAGGTAACTACTCCATCACTGACAAAGACACACAGATTGTTCATTTTCAGTATGTTTGAGCAAAGTTTCATAAGGCTTCAAACACATTCAGCCGCACAAAAATGTGTTCAGTGTTTGATAAGAATATAAAAACTCGCCTGACTATTTCTTTATGTTCATCACGGAACATCTGAAAATATATCAAAAAGTTTTTCTTCAGTTATTTTGGTGGAGTTGATCACAATGTCTACAATCAGCAGGGATATGGATGAATGGGGGCATGGGGTGGTGTTGTCCCCGTGAAATCTGATTGGCTCCTTGAACATTTCATATTGATTCTTCTTCATTGGCCTCAGTGTAACTGGTCACTTTCAACGATGCCACAGCCTCCTTTATTCAAATGTCTCAGTAAACTACACTGAGTTAACTGTGAGTAAACCCAAGAGAAAGAACACTGCTGTGATGACAGATGTAATGATGAAAGTAGATGACTTTAAATACCTCGGCTCAGCCTTCCAAAGGAACACGATGCTCCAAAAGTGAGATGAAGAAGAGGGTAGCAGGCAGGGTGGAGTGGGTGACCCTGACAAAAAATAGGCAGTGGAGTTGGAGGTGTTCAGATTTTTACTGGAGTGACCAGAATGAATTAGAAATGAGTAAAATTACAGAAAATGACAAAGTTACATTTCTAATGGACTGGCAGTTTTTCTTGATTTACTGACCATTCAAATCCATTTTCTCACACTTCTTCTGCATTTTTTGCTCAATTTTGGTCAAATAATAATGACTACCACGTTAGTTCTACTAGTGGTCCAAGCCATACTTTTTAAAATATGCTGTTAGGCAGTGATTCTCAAAGTGTGGGCTGGGGTCCCCCTGGTGGGCTGCAAAGGTAGTGCAGTGGGGCTGCAGTAATAACAGAAATTTAGTTTAAAGTTACTCAAGTATGTACAACAGACCAGCAGTGTTTTATGCATCAGGGAAGCTTTCCCATCGATCACTAAAGTTACTGCAAGATTGAGTAGTATGTTGTTTTTTGGAACAACAAATGGTCGACTCTTAGAGTTTTGACACCTCTACCTACAAATGTCCATCAAAGTCCACCTAAGCTGTGAAAATTTCCAGATGCTACTCGGGGATAACCCTAACCCCACAGCAATGTGAAATAACAGCAGGGATTGCTGTAGAAGACAGTTCCCTTCTTGCCATGTCTGCAATTGCCTCAGAATGTGTTTCTAAAGCCATCCTGACTAACAGCTCTGAAAATCGTAAACTAACAATAGCAAATGTCAACTACACTCCTTTAGTCTCCTTTAATTTATCCATTTCCTGTTCTTTGCAAATTTATGTTTTTATTTCAGATGGGATCAAGCTCGTAACTTTGGGTCCAACATTGGGGGGGTTAAGCTCTCTGCCTATCCAGTTGTTAAGTGATGACGTAGAATTCCATTTCCTGGTCCAAACTGTCACGTGATCAATAAGCCGCAATGCTGTTTTCCTGGTTGTTTTAACCGATCCGACTGGAGAAAAACACACTGAACAGGTATTCATAGTGTGTCTGATACACAGCAGCATAGTTATTAAATCATCAGCTAGCAATACATATACATTTACCTCATTTTGATTTTTTCACTTTTTACAAGGTGGTGTTGTTGTCCAACAATGAAAAATTGTTGGCTGTCCGCTTTTTGGCTTTTTTTTCGAACCCCCCCCCCCCCAGCAGCTGCTTCCATAAGCAAACGCTGCCGCTTGGTAGAGAAAGTGGGATGGGTCATACCAAGTTTTTGTGGGAGAGGGGGTGTTACATTATCAAATGATTAAACATGGTAGTATTTTACCCCAAATTGATAATGAATAAAGAAAATTAACATGTTATTCACGTAAGATGTTCTTTGTAAATCGAAATGATGTGACTTTATTGTGTGTGTGTGTGTGTGTGTATGGGATAAAAGAAATATAATTTGATTTGCATGGTATGGATTTGTTGTATATAATGAAAATTAAAAAACAATCCGTTTTTTGGTTTTCAATATCAGTTTTCAAAATAGAAAAACGAGAAACAGTTTAATTAAAAAATTAAGACATTTAATCTATTAAAGAATCAGAAGATTTCACATGTACACGGGCCGATCTTGTTCAGGGAGACAGGCCTTCCCAGCCAGCTGCCTGTGCTCCCTTCCCCAGAAAGAGCACCACTCTAAACTAAACATAACTTTATACTACAAGCACTATCTAGAAGAAGAAGAAGAGCCTTATTTGTCACATACATATACATGCAATGAAATTCAGTCTCTGCATTTAACCCATCACACATGAAGTATGTAGCATACACAGCACAACATGGAGCAGGGGAGCGCCTGGGGAGCAACCTGGTGGGGTAAGGGCCTTGCTCAGGGATCCACAGATCTCTATCAGAAAGAGTTGTTAATGTCACAACTTTTGGAGTTGAAAGTTCACCAGGAAACTGATGTTCCTGATGTTTATTTATCCTGGAAAGCAACCAATCAGCACTAAGAGTAAATCTGGGAAGTGAGGGAGCAGGTTAATGGGGGTGACCATAAAACAAGACGTTAGATGGACCAATGCCCTGAGGTCCTGCGTAACAATGTTAAATGTCCAAACAAGCTGTATGGCTAAGAGCGCTATCAATGTGATAAGAAAATAACACCTCAAACTTGACAGCGCAGCAGGAGGAACATTTCTTCAAATGCTGCTTCGTTGGTGCCTGTAAATGGAGCACATATGAGTCACTAAATTTGACCAACACGTTAACTTTGGTGCTTTTTCCACTTTTGAAAGACTGGGAAAGTTACCTGCTGCACCATGAGGAGGATTCACCTGACAGTAACATCCTGTCTGCAGCTCACACTCACCTGGAGGAACTTTATAAAACCTCCTGAATGAGTTAAAGTGAATGAGTCCTCCACACTAAACCACTAGTTTAAACGCTGCAGGTTGACCTGGTTTTATATATTTAGACATAAAACGTTTAACAGCCTTGTTGAAGGTGGTCGGTGTAAAATTCTCATTTAACCTTGATTTAACACAGAGGAAGCATTCTCTCTGAGGGCTTAAATATACATCAGATAATCAGGGCAAGCGGAAACAGCAGGTCACAACAGGTGAAACAAATGAAACTAATAACAGGGGCAGCAAAACTAAACACAAATCACAGGGAACACAAGACTATCAAAATAATACAGGAAGTGACTAAACAAGGTTTACGCAGACTTGACATGGGGAACTGGCACACGGAAAACTAAACAAGGACCACGGCACAGGGAAACAGACAAAGAGACTCAGACATGGGACAGAAACGCAAACTAGTCCACAACACCGGGAATAAAACTCAATAAGAAAACACAGGAGGTCAGGGTCAAGACAAAAGGATAAAACAAACACAAGACCACAGGAGAGGAGAGACAGGGACAAAGGGAACTAGAAAACCAAAACAAACTAGGAAACAATAAAACTCAATGAAAACAAATCCAAACACAAAACACAAAATGCTGGGCAGAGGGTTCAGGACCATGACATCCATTTTTTTTTTTATCTAATTTGTCAGAATTTGTCAAATTCAGCACCGCACTGCTGGCTGACTGAATCCTCCAATAAATTAAAAGAAAATGTGTGAAAAAGCATGAAAAATAAAAGGTCTACACTTATGTTATGAAATCTTGGACGATGTAACCAAAAATGATCAGCATGCAGTTAAAGAAGCAAAAGTATCTTTTTTATTTCTCTAATTTAATTTTAGAAAATCAATCAAACACTAAACGTACTCAGTTGTAACCCTCTCATCATTTTACCGACGCATCATAAGAAGCATGTGAGAAGTTTTTGTATTTGTTCTTAGAGTAAATGATATAAGGCACCAAAGCGTAAAACTGGACCCGTGTTCACATTCCTGTGGAGAAACTTTTAATTATTGAGGTGATTGTTGTTGTGAACTGATGCTCAGAAGTGGGAAGTACAAATACTTCATTACTGTACTTAAGTAGAATTTTCAGGTATCTGTACTTTACTTGAATATTTATTTTTCTGACTACTTTTTACTTTTACTCCCTACATTTTCATACATCTGTACTTTCTGCTGCTTACATTTTAAAACAGAATCGTTACTTTAGGTTTAACATCTGAGGAAGATTTTGTTTCCAGTCACTGCGCCTACAAACATCAAACCAACCTGAGACTAAATGGAGGAACAACAACACATGAAAGCCAGTCGTATTAGTGTATCCTCCATCACCGGGGCTTATTGCATACAAAGACATGAAAGAGGCAAGAACAAATAATTTATACATCATTTAAAGCACTGTACTCAGAGGTTACAGTGGACAAGTGAGGATGTCTGTAAATTGTGGTTGCAGTACTTCAGCATCTAGCTAGCGCTACAGAAGAGGAGCATAAATGGAGTAACATGCTGTGAAATTCAAATGCAACGTTTCTAACAGCTCAACAAATATCAGCAAACACACACTGTGTGCAGTTTGTCTGACAGTGTGCTTGTGAGCTAAAGGTCCAGCTGCTGTATTTCCCACAATCAGAGAGAAGTTCACTCAGAGAGAAAGATGGAAGAAAGAGGAGAGGAAGGAGAGGTTAGATTTAAAGGAAAGGGCTGCTCAGTGACATCTGATAAACTGCAAATTTAAAGGTTACATGTAATCTCCTCTTTTTTAAATCAAATATTGGATCTGTATATGATGTGAAGTTATGTTTTTTCAAATTGTGAAACATCCTCCAAAACAAACTGAGGTTTCCTCGTTCCTCCCCTTTCACAGATGTGCCAGCTCAGGGATTGATGGAATAACTATACTTCAAGGTACTTCAAAGAGTGTAAAAATCCAACCAACACTTTTATTTGCTGTGGAGGAAACTTTTCAGACTTTCACTGCTGCTGAGAGGAGAAATGGCTCAGACAGGAAATCAGATGAAGTCAGAGAAATTCTCTGTTCCATCTGTTTGGATCTATTGAAGGATCAGGTGACTATTCCCTGTGGACACAGCTACTGCATGAACTTTATCAAAACCCACTTCAATGAAGAGGACCGAAAGGGAATCTACAGCTGCCCTCAGTGCAGGAAGACTTTCATACCGAGGCCTGTCCTGGAGAGAAACATCATGTTAGCTGAGTTGGTGGAGGAGCTGAAGAAGACTGGACTCCAAGCTGCTCCAGCTGATCACTGCTATGCTGGACCTGAAGATGTGGCCTGTGATGTCTGCACTGGGAGGAAGCTGAAAGCCTCCAAGTCCTGTTTATCTTGTCCGGCCTTCTTACTGTGAGAAACACCTCCAACCTCACTATGATGCAGCTCCATTAAGAAACACAAGCTGGTGACCCCCTCCAAGAAGCTGGGAATAACTAGAGCCATTCTGCAAGGAATCCACATAACTAAGGGGGATGACGCGACAAGCCACACAGTGAAATGGGACAATAAATACCACAGGATATGAGGAGCACGACATGACAGTAATTATAGATATATATTGTTATTTTTATGTTATCATATATAGAGAGAGTTATTTAATGAGTTATTACATTTTATGTTTAAAAAATGAACTGGCATCAATTTATTCATATTTCAATTTGGATGTAGACTCCAGGATCCAGGCACAGTTTGGCTCAGGTGTGTGAGCTCGATTCTCGGCCTTGTGTTCACTCTGGTGTGTGCACTTCTTTGGAAAACTGAACAAACTCTTTTAGGGAGAAGGGGTTGTGATGTCATGTGTTACTTAATTATTGATCAGTTTGTTACAATGTGCATATCTTATTAGGGAAGCATCTCTATACGATCAAACGTCTTCGCAGTAGTTGACACAGAAAGACACATCACTACTGTCAGGGTGTCATTGTTAATGTTTATATTGTGTTATGTCCCAAGTCTAGGGGAAAACAGGGCATAACATGGAGTGTTACTCCCCCACTCCAACCACACTCAAGAAAAGTCAGCAACAGTATTGTGGTAAATAGTGTGCAGTAGTTTATTTGCTTCAGAGGTGAGCAGTGCCAAAACACAGGCAAACCATGCTAATGTCCCTAATTTAACCTATTTTATCCTTAGACAGTATTTTAGTTCTTCTATTTTCATTTTATTTACTAGTTTCAGAGTATTTTTGATTATATTTGTAAACTATTGTATTTATCTTTTATCTTTCTGCTTTGTTTAGGCAGTCAAAGAATTTCACTGTTTTTATACCTTGTCTGAAGGAAAACAGTCAGATTCTTTCCTTGTGACAATATACTGCATTGAAACTGAATCAGACTTATTGGGA
Source organism: Amphilophus citrinellus (assembly GCA_013435755.1). Taxonomy (NCBI): domain Eukaryota; kingdom Metazoa; phylum Chordata; class Actinopteri; order Cichliformes; family Cichlidae; genus Amphilophus; species Amphilophus citrinellus. The sequence goes on along the minus strand of JACBYM010001162.1, from coordinate 14,233 downwards.
TGTTTATTCTCATTGCAGCTTTACCAACCGCCACAGAGGACACCAGGTGTTACAGGGGACACTTTCATCTTACCAGGTGTGGTTCGAGCCCACGGGGACTGATGTCCATTGGATCTTAAGCCACCGCCTTCACCACTCGGCCATCCTGGTGCATGAAGTTGGTCCACTGAAAGAGAAATGCGAAAGAGGATGTTCGGAACACATCAGTGATTTACTGTGCAAACACAGTTGTGTGAGAAGTGGGGGCAGCGGATGAACTTAGAGGAGGACACAATTAACATATTGATCCTATTAGTTATTATTGATCCGATACCATTATCACCATAGTCTAGTGGTTTTGTCCACACTAAAAACAACAATATGGCCATTGAGGCCTTCTCGGCTGCTCTTACACAGGTAAACACAAGCAAAAGTCCATTCCATAACGGGCCTTTGGGACCGTTATTCACCATAATGCAGCAAACTTACAGACATAAAGCTGTAGTCTGCAGGCTCTCTCATATGTCTGATGCCCTCGACCCAACCCACTTGACCTACTATGTAAAGCTTGGTTACAGTCTCTCCCATATACGGTTTGTTTTGGGCTCTCACAGAGTGGCCCAAAACCCTTTGGAGTCTGATGTAGTGCTCCAAACTCTCCTCATCACCCGGATCTCTTGGTGCGTGGCTCGCAATGTTGACTACGTCCCTGACGCACTTTTTCCGGTCACAGAGGAAACTTTTGTTCCTTTTGGGTGCCATTGTTTTTCCGTCCATGTCCACACACCCAAATATGTATTTCAGTTCTGATACACCTTGTAAAACTATGCTATTTCTGACATGAGGAATTGGGACAAGCATCCGTGTATGCCATATTCACTTTAGCGGGCATAGGCTTTTTTGGGAACTATGTTTCGAGTGTTGATGCTTTTGGACATGTTGGACCTGCTTTTTTATCCCAAAGATGTATTTTTTGCATCCCTATGCCCGTCCACCTAATTCCGCTTAGTAAATAGACCATTTGTAATATTACATAATAATATCAGCATACAGAATTGCTATTAGTCTATTCCAGTGTGTGAAAACAGCAAAATGCTTTCCCTAAGGAACAGTGAGCAACCCACTTTAATAAACCCCAAAGATCCCAGCTAGCAGTCCCCTCCCCTGACCTGTCGCTATTGAACCACCCTGACAATACGTGTCAGGATTCTGCAGTGGTGGAGGGATCATGACCCAACACAGGCTCAGGATGAAAACACATGATTCAGAACTATACGTTGTTGTGGGTTGCAATCATGTACAAGGGAACAGCGAAACAACTGGAGCAAATCGTTCTACACTAAACATACCCAGGGGCAACTTGAACCATGAAGCACCTTATCTAGTGAGACATGTGACAACGAACCGGAGGCCACAGACAATACACAACAAGGTAAGAGTGAGATAGGACACCCGAGAGCACAACTGACAAGACCAGGGGAGTAACACTGATACAAAGCAACAATAAAACGTGGTTTGAGGGCGGACTCTTCCAAATTAAAACGGGAAGTCGACATGGACACGAAACATATATTTGTACACCCCAAGGAGACGGGACTCCACACTACACTACAGGAAAAGGTACACAAATAGACACCTAAACACACAAGGAAGGACCACTGAAGGAGGGATTAAACTACAGCACACGAACAGAGACCAGGACTCATCTAAATAAATTAAATCACTTTTCTTAAAAATACATCCGGCAAAATGATTTTTCAGATAAAACTGTGACGTTGATATCAAAAACTCCAGAACAAGAATCAAAGCTGTTTTCGTTTTCTTTCTTATTTCATTTCTCCAAGCTGGTTCGTTTGTTTTGGGTTTGGCTCTGAGCTGAGGAGCTCTAGGATGGGTGGAGGTGCCCATCAGCGGAGACTTTTTGTTTGGTTTGTTCATTTTCATCAAGAGATACAGCTGCACACACAGGTATGTACTACCAGGACATGCAGAGCATTCGCGCAGCAGCAGTTTTGGGTGATTGTGTAGGCATGGATTTGGTGAACTGTGTGAATTTAACTTCAAGTCACAATGCAGTGAAACCTCAGTGTACCCGTGTTTTCCGTTTGTTTGAATTCTTTCTGCATAGACTGTCATACATTGCCCATCACATTCTGAAGCTCCAGATTTAATGCATCAGATCCTTCGACCTGTTGCACAAAAAGGCTGACTCATACGGCTTTCATCTGGGGTGTTGTGATAAATGAAAAGTCCTGGTACAGTTTTTATTAACCTCAGAAATGGCTCATCTGCTGGAGTCATCTATTAAAAGGTTTTTATTGAGCCATGAATAAGGTCCAGTAATTCACACGGATGGCGCCTTCTGTTAGGCTCCAGCAGCACCGTCACTTTATTAATGTCATTTTGATGGAAAGTTTGATCACACTTGATCATTCTACATAAATTAACAACTAATGATACATACTGTATTATGGAGGCGAGACATGTTTATTTGCCCTGAGCTGCGTTGGCAGGCAGAGCGTTTCAGCGTCTGTACTCAGCTTTCACCATCACCCTTGAGCTAAACTCTGTGAGCATGCTTCTGTCGATGCTGCATAGGTCAAATTTGCACTTCTTGTTGCACACTTGTTTGTTTGGCAACAAAGTAAACGTTATGTCCACATGTCTTTTAGACGGCCCCCTTTTATCCTCCTCCTGCACATCAACTGAATCAGCTGATTGTAGCACATGAAGAAAACGTGTGTTTCCTGTTTTTTTCCTTGCAGTAAATAGACCTTGTAATGCACGAAACAACATAATTGTCACTATAAGTGATTCTTCAATTCAATTCAATTTTTTTATTTAGCGCAAATCACAACAAACAGTCGCCTCCAAGCACTTTGTCTTGTGGGTAAAGACCCTACCAAATACAGAGCACACCAACAGTCAAAAACCCCCACTATGGAGCACTTGGCGCGTTGTGGAACGGAAAAACTCCCTTTTAACAGGAGAAACCTCAGCAGAACAGGTCGGGGAGGGCAGTCATCTGCACGATTGTTGGGCTGAGGGGAGAGAACAGACATGCTGTGGAAGAGGCCAAGATTACTCACAATAATGATTATGGCAGAGTGGGTATAAACATAGTTAATCATTTGAATGAGAAGAACACATTGCATTATGAACCTCCAGCGCCTAGGCCTATAGCCGCATTACTAGGGGGGTTCCGGGCACCTGATCCAGCCCTAACTCTAAGCTTGCTATAAGGAACGTTTACGCCTAATCTTAAAACTAGGGAGTGTCTTCTCCCGGATCCAAGCTGGGAGCTGGTTCCACAGACGAGGCGCTGAAAGCTGACGGCTCGCTTCCCTTTCTCTTAAGTATCTAGGAACCACAATTAAGCCGTCAGTTGAGAGCGAAGTGTCTCTTGCTGATATGGTACTATGCGGTCTTTCGCTAAGATGGTGCCTGCTTATTCCAGACCTGTATGTGAGGAAAACGGCTTTAAATCATGTAGATTTAACCGGGAGCAATGACGAGAAGTAATATGGGCGAATTGCTCTCTTTCTGTCCCTGTCATTACTCTAGTGCAGCATTTGGATCAGCTACGGCTTTTCAGGAGCTTTTGGACCCGCCTGCTGAACAATTCTAATAGTCCACCTAGAAGTAATAAATGCATGAATTGCTTTTCAGCATCACTCTGAGAAAGTATGTTCTATTTTCGAAATTTTGGCAATGCAAAACAGCGGGTTCTACATATTGTCACTAGTGCTTTGACGACAAATCTGGTCAAAATGACCCCAGATTCTACAGTGTTTTGGAGGCCCAAGTATGCCTCCAGATAAGGATCTGTTCGACACCATGTTCTAAGATTTGTGGCGCGGAACAGATTCAGTTTATTGAATTTGAAGCATTGAATGTGTTATTGAAAAAATAATGTGATTACAGTAATCACTCATTTCTTTACTGTTTCACCAACAGGCTAGAAAGAATTTGCTGACTGTGATCCTCTCTGTGGGAAATGAAATGGCTTAAGACAATACATTTTGATTTTTTCCGGACATCCCTGTGAACTTAAGTTATTGGCTCCACCCCCCTTCATCAGTCCATGGATGAAAATAAAGTTTTAAAAATAACTGTCCTACACAATATGAAATATGCAATAAAATGACACAACCATCTTTAAGACAAACTTCAATGTTTTAAACGATCGAGACATGCAGCGATGTTTCTGCCGTGATCCAGAGAGCTCTACAGACTTCCTGATTTGACACAAAACTTAAAGAACACAAAGTCTGTTTGGCCTTAATGTCACACTTCAGTTATGGAACTACTGAACTTCTCTTCAGTGGATGAGTACCGGAGGAAGGGAAAACCCCTCGACCCCAACGTGTGCCGAGACCCTTTCACTTCCGCTACTGCGGTTTTGCTTTCATTTGTCAGCTGTTGCCTGTGGCTGTGTTGGTATGTCAGCTGACTTTCATGACTCACTCAGCTCATCCAGCTAAAGGACATTTTAGCCCAGCCGCTACATGTTCTCACGTTTCTTTAATGCAGAGCAGAAAAACTTGTGCAAACAGCTTCCCTGCATCATGTCACACCCAAACCTATCCACATTGAGATGTTGATATCAAAACACCGATGTCATGACAAGGGGAATCAGGACTTCCTTGGTCTTACACGAGTCGCAAATCTGGAATAGAGCTGCTTTGTTATTTGTGCTACTGCATATTTACTTTGTACCTCTGGATACTCTGAGCTGACACGTGAGGGATATGGTGCTGTCTCGTGTTGTTGGAGTCAACCGCAAAATGTGCCTGGTCAGAGTCCCACTTTACTGGGACATTTTAGTACTTTCACTGTTGCAACTCATCATATTTTGGTGTTGCATTAAGGTGAGCAACCATGTGTTCATTGCAATTCAAAGAAGGTGTGTCATGGTTATTGTGTTAAGTGAAGTCAGGGCGTAATTACAGTCTTAAGAAAAATTATAATACTTGGTTATAGTGGGTTTTGTTAGTGCCTTACTGTTTTTTTTAAATAAATTTAGGAAATGCATTTTTACTTTGTGTTCTTTGATGACAACTCAGCCTGTAGAATTAAATGACAAAAATATTGTATGTAGGTCATATAACAAAAATAATATATAAAATACGATAATCATGGATTATTATGAAAGTGGAACCACTGAAAAGCTCCCAAAAAAATTCCTTTTCACTGAGAACAAGATCAGCTTTGTCGGCCATAAAAGAAGTTACACAAAAAGTGCAGCTTCTTCCGCTATTAATTACACACAGGCAACCTATGAGATACTGATATACTCACTTTCCTTCATTGCAGTTACCAATGCTCCTTACGGCTCACACACACACCACACACACACACAACACACACACACACACACACACACACACACAACACACCACACCCACACTCACTCATTCCAGCAACTCAATCTACTCCTCCGATTTTTTATTTAAGAAAATATTTCATTAAACAATATATTTAATTAAGCACATAACCCCCAGTGACATGCAGTTAGGGAGGCAGGTGATGCAGTGCCTTACTGTCACCATGACAAGTAAAATATAACAGATTACGAGAAAATACATTTGACCACTCGACTGTTCTTAAAAATGTTTTCCTGAAACTGTTTTCTGAATATTTCCACATTTATGGTCAACATCGCAGACTTTCCGCATCGCTGTTGAAAAAATACAGGGTTGGACAGTGAACTGAAACACCTGTCTTTTCGTGTGGGAGGTTTCATGGCTAAGTTGCCCAGCCTGGTGGCCAATCTTCCTTTATTGCACATTGCACCGTTAGAGCGGCGTGTGAGGTTCAATTCGCTGGGTAAGAGCACCGTTTTGCTCAACTATTGCAATGCACACCCATTAGTGTGACATACCGGATTTCAAAAGAGGATAATTGTTGGTTGCACGTCTTGTGGCGCCTTGTGACCAATACAGCAGTCTTTGTGAGTCTAAGAGCCCGGTATCCAGGTAATGTCACATACCACCAAGACGGACGAACAATCCAACAGGATTAATGTGGACGCCAGAGGAAGCTGTCTGAAAGGGATGTTTGGTGCTAACCCGGATTGTATCCAAACAACATTAAACCACAGCTGCCCCAATCAGGCAGCATAAATGTGACCTCAACTCTCGTTTCACCCACCCTGTCGTCGGGAGCTCCACAGGGTTCATTACCCGGCGGGCTGCTCTGCCCAACCTTGGTCACTCTTTGCCAATGCCCCACGTCGGTTTCCATGTTTGCAAGGAGGGCAACTCTTGGGTTGGGAAATGTGAAAGATCTATTGTCTTGATGAGTCACCTTTACTGTTTTCCACATCCAGTTGCGAGTTACTGTGGAGAGGAAGCCCCAAAGAAGCTTACCACCCAGATGTTGGTGGGATTGTGCATCCAGTGTTCAAACATTTGTCTGAAGTCCCTTCCGTTTTGTCCGGATTATGACAATGCCCCAATCCACAGCAAGACTGGTGAAAGCTTGTTTGATGAACATGAAAGATGACGTTGAACATCTCCATGGCCGCACAGTCACCATATCTACATTTCTTGACCACTTGTTTTGGAGGAGCGGTCCGGGAAGTTTCCTCCCCCAGCATCACTCGTGACCTGGCACTCTCTGCAAGAAGAATGACTTAAAATTCCTCCTGACCACTGTGCAGGACTTGTATATGTCATTCCCAAGACGAATTGATGATTGTATTGGCCACAAAAGGAGGCCCTAACATAAATAAATTATTGTGGTCTAAAACCAGGGGTTTCCGTTTCATTGCCAACCCCTGTCGAAGAACTGTGGGGTGAGGCAATGCAGTAGTGTGCTCACTCTGTGGCGCTGTGTACATACAATAAAATGAAGCAGGGGGTTGGTGCATGCCCATTGCTGTCTCTCTTTATACACCAATATACACGTTTGATTACACATGTCTGCACCTGCTGATGTTCACCGTCGTAATATATGAATGAATGTGTGGGACATGTTTGTTCTTGTAATCGGTCATAAACGCACAATGAAAATCCACAGGGGGAGGCAGGAATTGCCGTGCGGACGGGATGGGGGCAGTGCTTGCAACACGGATTCGTCTTCAACTAATGTAAGATAATAAATGTTTTCTTTCTTATTAAAAAGAATCCCCCCCCCAAAAAAAACACATATAGTTTGACTTACATAATATTTGCCTTTCTTCCATTCATTGTTTACCGTGTGGTTGATAACGCTCATACTCATTCGATAATTAAAATTAAAATATACGTTCTCTTTTGGGTCATTGAGCATCTGACTCCTGACATGTCAGGCCTCACTCGTCAAAACTACTCAAATATTACTAAAATATTGATAACTAGCGAATTTCATTTTAACGTACAACCTCATGATTAATCACAGTGTATTAGTTGTTTATTTTGCTGCTGAAACAGCTTGCATGGACTCTTTTCTTCTAACATTTAGGGAGAAACGAGCAGACGTTCGTTTTGCGCTCAAAAGAGGCAGTTTATTCACAGGAGCCAACATTTGGTCAAGCACTGTGGTCCGGCAACATTAGTTTGAAGCTCCCGTTGAACCACGTTGTGCTGCAGTACAGTTAATTAGTCTGATCCTAAACCGAGCCCCTACTATGAGGACCGGTTGAAATCAAAGACCAAGACACGTGAACTTGACACCCGATGGAGGAGACAGGATCCTAGAACGATACAAACACACAGAGACATGCACGAACTCTGAACAGGTTCAGAGACGGAACCTATCAAAACTGGAACACGAAAATATAGAAACACTTAAACCTACCATAAACTCAAAACATGGACAAAAGACTAGGCCATGGCATATTGTATCGGCTTCTTCCTTCTGAGTGTTTTATGCATTATATACTTTGAGGAAAGTTAATCTACATCATGAAATCATGTTTTTATATGTTGTGTTTGGTAACATCTCTGTCCTGTTAGACCTTTGATCCAAAAAATCTCCCATTGTTTCCAGCTCTGAGATCTTTCCCCTCATATTAGCGATTCTATCAGCCAACTAAAGGAGCTTACATCACTTTACTCTCATTTTATCATGATCGTGCAAAACTGATCCACATTGTTTGCTTTGATTCTTTTTCCATAGACGTAAACTCTCTGCTAGGAGTACACTAAATCTTTCAGACGCAAATGTAGAGCGGGCACGTACATATTTATCTTCTTCAGCTTTAACTATTCATATATCACTTTTTAAACGAACAATATTTGGCTGAGATGAGACGTAGTAGAATTGGATTAAAACTGATCTTTTCATTGTTGTGGAGTTTGTTGGGCAGAGCTCCAAATTCTGCTTTCTTCTTAAACTGGTGGTTTTGGTCGGACTTTTCTGAGCCACAGGTGCGATTCCTTTGCTGCTCACTGAAACGTTCATTTTGTTCCAGTTTTCGGGGACGTTGGTGAATCTTTGTTTTAAGATGAAAAACTGTTTTGAGCTTTTTGTAATTGAGTTTTTCCAGTTGTTGTATATCTGTCATCATTTTTGCTGCACTTTTCCTCAGGTATGTTTCCTCATTTCAAACGTCAACACAACAGCAGAATACTCATGTTTCCAGTGGAAAGAGAGTCGTACCATGTGAGAGTGTAACAGATGTTTTCATGTAGAGCCAAACATTCACATTTTTAATAAAAAACTTCAACACATTTCACTCTCTTATAGTTTTTACTTTATTTTTAACATGTAGTTTAATTGAAGCAGATCAGCATGAGACCTGAGCGTTTACAGCATGGTGAGGAACCTGTTCAAACTCCCACATCTGCTCTGATCATTGAGCGTGCTGAACAGAAAACAGATGCGCTGTTTTAAAGGACATTAAAACTTCCCGCAATCCAGAGATTAAAACCAAAATCCCGAAACCATTAATTGGTGGAGTTTGAGACGCTCTTTGCTAGCCGTACAGCTCAGGGCATAAATAAACATGTCTCTCCTCATAACCTACTGTATCATTAGTTTTTAGATTTTTAATGTGTGTATGATTACTCTGTGATCAAAACATTTCAATGCAAAATACCATTAAATAACATCACTTAGATTCAATCATTGGTTTTTGATATAACATCAGTTCCAGTTAAAAATGTTGCATTGTATAAATTTACTAAACAGTCATAAGATCAAATTGTTCCATTTTCGTGAAGTTCAAAGCCTCAACGGACATTCAAGTTTCCTTTCATATAGGATCAAGGAAAATCCACAATCTTCACATCTTCCAGCAACTGGAAGCCGTTTTAAAATTGACAAAATAATTATAAAACTAATGCTAATTTCTCTCCTCACGAGCTAACTGATGAGAGGCACTGCAGCTCCAAGGAGTTCTTTGCCCTTTGACAAACCCACTTGCAGCAACTACAGAGATTAAACCAATAAGTTCCACGATGATTCAAGATGGAAAACATAGCTGAATATGAAGAGTAGTATAATTGAAACCACGATGATTTATCAGCATAAGGAACAGATCCAGTTTTATATTGATGTAAGGTATTATCTAACTGTAAGTACAGTTGAATCAGTTACAATATTTATTTCAGAATCATGGACCAATGAACTTCTCAGCTCTAAAATGTAAACGCCAATTAGAAACTACACAAGTACATTATTAATGTCAGGATCAACATGAAAACTATCTTCTTGTCATTGACTTTTAATCAAAGCTCTGCATTGTTTGTCTCCATTCTCCCTTTAAAGCCGAAGGCCAGCTAGAGCGTTGAGGAATGTGGGTCCTGGACTCTGTGGAGGAGAGTCTATGGTTCAGAGACTGCTTTTAGAAAGACAGAAACATGCTCTGTGATCCAGGTACACTCCTACTCTGGAGTGATTCCTGCTGACATTGATGAGGACAGTTGGACTTTTTTGTATCGAACGTTTATAACTGTTTGTGTCACAATTAATGCCCAAATGTGTGTTCCATCCAAATTAAACACCTATAAGTCCCTGGCTCTGCTATATTTTGATGCGACGTACATCACTCTCTCCCTCTCCACTCCACCCCCCAGTAAACACCGTCCAGCAGATCTTCTCTACTCACGGACCTGATTAATAGAAGTGATATCGTTTGGGATGATCAGAATAAAAACTGTTGTTGTTTCATTAATGTTACTTTTCTGTTCCCTCAGATTTTAATAATCAGCTTTCTGTTTTGCTGTTGTTGTGGATCCAGTGTGTATTTCATGTGTATCTTATTTTAAGAGAAATCGGCTCGCTGCGGTCTTTGGCTCTGAGGTTGACAGAAAAACATCTTCCTCAGTGACTGTCAGTGCGATGTTTGTCCATTCCTCTCTCAGGATGGTCCTGTAGTTTCTCTCCTGGTCTTGACACAGCTGCTGGTCATCACCTCTCAAGTAGATGCTCCTCATGGGGACCAATTTATTGTATGCTGGATGTAGTGGTAGACTCACTGAGTGCGACAGCTGAGGGTTAGTGTGGTAGAAAAACTGGTTGTGTTGTGATCTCTGTGTGTGAGAGCTGTCCAGCTCGGCCGTCTTTCCTTCTCAGCCTCAGCGATCTCCTGCCCAGCTTCTCTGAAGCTCTTTGGACTCGACTCACTTCCTGTTTCCTGCTGGGATCTGATCTGCTTGTTACATCAGAGCTTCTTCTGGATCAGACGGATCAGCTCAGTCAACATCTTCTCACTTTGTACTCCACTGCTTTATCAGCGGAAGCCTTGATGGTCCTCACCCTGTTGATGAAGCAAGCTTCACATCTTTTTCGGTACGGATTCTCTGCTGGCTTTGTTTAGTCGTATCACCTCGAGCTTCTCTGCTTCTCAGTCCTTTCTGCTGCAGTGTGGGATACTGTTTGCTGGCTTTATGTTTCATCCACGTGCAGGAGATAACAGATACTCTGCTGATCTTCAGTACGACCATGAAAATCTTTCATCACTCACTGACGAAAAGATTGTTCTCCTGGAGCTCTTGGAGGGGAGCACACCAGTTGGTTTCCTTTAATGGATGCTGCATCATCGTGAGGTTTGGAGGTGTTTCTCACCGTAGAGGCCTGGACAAGATAAACAGGACTTGGTGGCTTTCCAGGCTGCCCTCCCAGTGCAGGACATCACAGGCCACATCTTAGGTCCAGCACAGCAGTTGATCAGCTGGAGTAGCCTTGGAGTCCAGCTTCTTCAGCTCCTCCCCCCAACTTGCTAAAATCGGTGTTTTCTAGGACAGGCCTCGCGGGTGCAAGTATTCCTTCACTGAGGGCAGCTGTGGATTCCCTCCTGTACTCTTTCATCCCTAAACCTTTAATACAGTTCATGCAGTAACTGTGTCCACAGTTTGTAGCACAGGATCCTTCTAGTCGATCCCAAAACATGATGGAACAAGCGAATTTCTCTGATTCAGCTGAGTTGCCTGTCTGAGCCATTTTTCTTTCCTTCTCAGCAGCGTGAAAGTCTGTAAGAGTGTCCTCCACAAGCAACAAAAGCTTCCACAGTTGTATCAACCTCAGTTCCCTTTCTTTCACTTTCACATGCAGCGTTGCGTGCGTTTTGACTTTTTGAACTTGACACGTTAACGTTATAGTGCTTCCACCAATCCCTGGGCTGTGCCAGCTTCTTTCATATCAGGTCAACTGTCACCGGATTCCTTCATAGTAGGTTGTTGCTTCATTCCAGGAGAGGAGCTCTGTGGAGGCTACTGTTTGTGTTAAGCTTTTATTTACTTCTCACCTCAACTTTGTAGCTTGTTAACTCCGTCTTCTTTCTACATAGACTTCACTTCAGAAATTCCCAACGGAAGTTTCTCATTGAGGTTAACAAAAAGTCCTTCAGTTTTTGTTTCGTCAAAGCAGGAAGATAATGATCCCTAAGACATACAGATAACGCAGCGCAGGGCCGACTGCCATGATGCATATGTTGCATTAAGTTCATGGTAACGTCAACGTGCACTCACTCAAAACACAAGCAAAAGGGGGAGAGGGTGTGCAGGGGCTGGTTAGGGTATTTGATGTAGGACCACAGTAAAGTTTTAGCAGCAGCCAGTGGGACAGACGAGGGGAAGGCAAAAGGGTAACAAGGACTCAGCAGAAAGAAGAGAAAGAGAGTAGTAGGTCTATATCATACTTGAAGTTGTGATAACAGGAAGCCGCAGGTGTAGGGATCAGTTAAGAATAGTGGGTGGCACTTTATTTAGGTTTTATGTTTTTTTCTACTTATGCCTTCTCAGTTTCAGAGTGTATTTTAATCATTTCTGTGACCACTTGTCCAGTCAGAGGCAGGAAACCCAACCCAGGCAAGGGAGAACATGGCAAAACTCCAGAGACCAGGTGTTGGTCGCGTAGCCGCGTAGGTTACTAGCGCAGTCTATAATCCAGATTAAAGTTATTTAGTCCACGTCCTGTGCATTAATTTTGTCATTTGTCTTCAGTAAAATATATATTTTTTGGTTTTCTTCTGCTTTTGCGGGGTAGAGTGACGTAAGGCCAATGTCAAAAATTCAGTCTGTTTTCCGCATTTGAGGACAATTAATATCAACACATCAACACTACATGTACAACCGCTTGAGGGAGGAGAAGATTGCATTTTGCTGGAATTATAGGCACTATTTTTGTAGTTTTTGTGTGAGCTAAAAGATGACAGTCAAGGTTTGTTGTCCAACTCTGCGCCTGCTGGCCGCGACAAAAGTCTATCAGCTTGTCAAAATGCTATGTCATAATATTGAAGGAATCTGGTAGTAGCAGCCGGCACATCACACTTACAGAGTCAGTTCAACCGGTTGGGTGCCTTGTTGCAAAGCAGAGCTTCGGCTAATTTGCAGGAGGTCCCCCAGCACCCAGTCTAAAGAAAACAGCTGGACTTTTGGTACAAACCAGTAATGAGGGTCGAGCGAAGAAGTTGTTCGCGCAGTAGGTGTAGAGGAATGATTCCTTTAAAACAGGCTGGTGAGCCCTCGTTCCTTGTTGTCATTGTAGGGTGAGGCAGGGGCGGGGGGGGGCGCGCCGAGGGCTGGATGCCTAAAAAAGAGTGATTTTCAGTTTTCGAAGAATGTGATTGCCTGTATTTAAAAAACGGCTGTAAATGACTTGTTGACCTATAATCTGTGAAACATAATCAAATATATTCTTCTCATTAATGATAATCAGGTCAGTTGTGAAGAGAAACAGCATTTCTATCACAAGGTAGAAGCTGCAACTCAGTTTTTGGGCAAAAGTGACATATATTCGGTTTTTTTAATCAAGGGGTTAACAAACTTTCACTGAGTTAAAAATGTTGTTTTTAGCTGTCAGAAATTCCAACAAATATAACATCACAGTTCTATGAAGATTATTTTAAGTGACCAAAAAGCTCTGGATGATGAAGGTTACAATAACACAGATCTCTTAAAGATTCTTGTAAACATGTTATTTCTTCATTTTATATAAAAGCCCTTCACGAATCTTGTTGATGCCCGCTAGTTAATAGTATAAGCAAAAGACATTAGAATAAAACAAAGAAATATCAAAAAATCACTTTATGGCAGACGATCACTGTTGAGCACAACAACGTCAAGCCTGTTTGAGAAATAACTAATAAAGTAACTATATCTAACTAGTTCTTGATAAAAGGAAAGTAGGCAGTAAAGTACCTACGTTACTTTTAAAGGAGTATAATATTCAGTAATCAGTAACTTTTTCAATGGGTATATACGCCATCACTTGACAGAGACACAGATTGTTCATTTTCCGTGTGTTTGAGCCAAGTTCATAAGGCTTCAAACACCATTCCGCGCGCACCAAAGGATGCGTTCCGTGTTTTGTGATATAGAATATAAAACCCGCATCCTTGACTATTTCTTTGATGTTCAGTTCAGGGAACATTTGAAAAAGTGAACACATTCAAAAGCTTTATTCCGTATTTTGGGCTGGATTGTTGTATCACAATGTCTACACAGCAGGGATATGGTCTGAAGGGGGCTATGGGTGGTGGTGCTTTTGGTTGTCTCCCGTGAAAGCTGTTGGCTCCTTGAACATTTCATATTGATTCTTTGGTTCATTGGCTCCTCAGTGTAACTGGTCCTTTCAACGATGCCACATCCTCCTTATTCAAATGTCTCAGTAAACTACACTGAGTTAACTGTGAGTACACCCACGAGAAAGAACACTGCTGTGGATGACAGATGTAATGAATGAAAGTAGATGACTTTAAATCCGCGCTCAGCCTTCAAAGGAACACGATGCTCCAAAATGAGATGAAGAAGAGGGAGCAGGCATGGTGGAGTGGGTGACCCTGAACAAAAAATAGGCAGTGGAGTTTGGCAGGTGTTTCAGATTT